>JAHKKF010520896.1:8757-23457 GCA_019740295.1 Labeo calbasu | reverse complement strand
TATATACAGTATGCACACATATGTAAACAAACAAGTTTTACTTTGGATGTGATTAATCACAATTAATCATTTGATAGCATTAATTTAAAAATAAAATACACAAGTGAATAGTTAATGCATTGCATGTATTTATTGCGTATTATTTATCTCTTTACTGCTTCATACACAATTGCCAATAACTGTAATAGCAGAGACAAAATGGCTTTTATGCATTTCAGGTTTATTTTCACATAACTGAAGACTTGCCGCTGTTTTTTCCTGCCTTACTAGCACTGATCTTTCCTTTATGAGATGTAAATCCTGTTATCTGTTGTCTTCCTCTCTGCAGGGTTCTGGACACAACGAGTCCTCTAACCAGAGCTTATGTAGCGTGGGCTCCCTCAGTGACAAAGAGCTGGAGGTTAGTACACATCTGAAGCTCAAACAGTTGTTAAGTCACTGAAGTGTATCTGTTTCTGTCTAGAGTAGGTGATGCAATTGTCAACTGGCGTGTTTTATGTTGACCGTCAGGGAGGTCCAGCTCTGTTGTAGTTGGCGCCATGTTTTATTTATTTCACCCAATAATATCACCCAGAGCGTCTGGTTGGAAAGACTTGTTTCTTTTGTTTTGTTTTTTCTGGTTTTAGTTGCTCCTTTCTTTAATATTTGGCATCTGGAATCTGTTAATCAATGAAATGCACATCTGTAATCCTTTCCTTGTATTGCAGTCAGACAAAGGTTACGTGTGTTATTTCTGGGCAGATGGTGTGAACAAACGAAATTTCAGAAATTATAAACCTTTCTGCCATTGGTTAGTCAAACAGAGTGAACGGCATGATGGTCAAACAGAAAGAACCACAGCGTTTACATTTTTCTAATTTAAAGGGATGGTTCACTCAAAAATGAAATTTCTGTCGTTAATTACTCACCCTCATGTCGTTCCAAACCTTTGTTCATCTTCAGAACACAAATTAAGATATTTGCAATGAAATATGAGAGCTTTCTGACCCTGCATAGACAGCAACACAACTGTCACATTCAGGAAGACCCAGAAAGGAAGTAAGGACATTCGTTGTGGTACTCTCGAGAACGTGCGACGAAGACTGACGTGAAGAGAAGAAATTAAGTTGTTATTTTTGTTTTATTTGTGCACAGAAAGTATTCTCGTAGCTTCATAAATTTAAAGATGCAATAGGTGATTGTCTGGTTGAAAGTGTCTTCACATCCCGATAGCAATCATTAAGTTAAGTGGTCTACATGTATTTGTGTTTATATATTCTGTGGAAGGTGTAGGACCAAAAAATGTTCGCCCAATCAAAATGCTCGGTCCGAACATTACGATAGGTTGACGTACCTGCCTCTCAACATATGTATTTGCATACCTCTGCGCAGACAGCATACGTCATCAGCCCGTTCCCATACGCTATGCAGACAGAGCAAGAACGGCAGGCAAGCATCAACAACCTGATCTTACTTCCTGGTATTGCAATAATTTTACTAACTGTACTATAAAGTGTTCTCACGGTTAATGGCGTGATGTTGTAACGGCCACTAGAGCATTTACGGTAGTTTTGTGGCAGACTGACAACTGCACATGTGCATAACGTGTATCTGTACGTTCTGGAAAGGTGAAGAGATGACTCGCTGTACCGACATCTGTCTCTCTCTTTTTTTTTTTATATATATATTTCCTTTCTGTTTGTGACCTGAGTTGAATGAATGCTTGTGTATGTTTTTCCTCGCATATGTGGACCGGTGTGTCGACGTGTGAGGCGTTGTATTAAACTCTGGAAAAATACGCCATTTTCTCGTCTCCTGTGCATAATTAGCACCACGCAGTTTTCCTGTTTGGGCTGTTGAGCATTTCAACTCTGTGTTACAATGTGTTGTAGTAATGCTGTCTCTGATCATCTAGTCTGTGTGCGTTCATTCGGGAGGCGTGGATTTGGACTGTGATTTGCCGGGAAGGTGGGACGTTCGCTTTCAATGCTGTCTGGCTAAAGTTGGCACCTTTAAGGCTGATCCACTGATGTCATGGACTATTTTAACAATGTCCTTACAACCTTTTTGGGTCTTGAACGTGTCAGTTGTGTTTCTGTCTATGCAGGGTCAGAAAGCTCTTGGATTTCATCAAAAATATCTTCATTTGTGTTTGGAAGATGATGGTGATGGAAAAAGAATATGAAGAACAATAAACCATGTTGTTCAAAAACAGCATTACTGGACAACACAAACTAAAACGGATCCTGTTAATTTAAAAACAGGCAGACAGGCAGAGATTGTTGTGTCTCTGCAGTCTTTGGATGTTGATGCCCAGTCTTTCAGGTTGTATGAGCTCGTAGCCTCTAACATTTCAATGGAAACTTCTGGAATGAATGGGGTTGTGGAATTAGGTGATGTCATGGATTCTTGCATTTGCCTGGTGGCTTACAAAGTCTCTCTCACTTTTTCTTTCTAACCCTTGCTCTCTCTTCCCACTCAGACCCCAGAAAAGAAATCTAACGACCAGAGAACACGTAAAAGGAAAGGAGACCCTTTTGACAACCAGGGTGAGTTTTAGTAACACTGTTGATGTGATTGATCCTGAATGTACTGGTTCTTATAGCAAGTGTATGTTATGTCTTTTGAAATGTTGTTTCTCATGACTATGGTTCTGACTGACTGATTCTTTTTCCCTCTAGGCAAAGGAGGAGGGAGAGGACACAAAATTAGTGATTATTTTGAGGTAGGTGCATGTAGTTTATTCTATTACTACTAACCATTTGATCCCCATTCTGGGTTAAATTTAGTTTTCATGCGCATTTTCTGATTTAACTTCTAAGTCCATTTGTTTTTGTGTAGTTTGCAGGGGGTAGTGGCACTGGTACCAGTCCAGCTCGTGGCATTCCTCCAGTGGCACGGTCCTCTCCGCAGCACTCTCTTTCAAACCCTCCTGCTGCCGTGAGTCTCTTTTTTTTTTTTTTTTTTTCACTGCCAAACCTTTTGTTGATAAAACTGTTAAAGGGATAGTTCATCCAAATATGAGAATTGTGTTGTAGACTCACCGTCATGTTATTCCAAGCTCATCAGAACTTGGTTAATTATCTGAACGCAAATTAAGATATTTGTAATGAAACCGGAGAGGTTTCTGTCCCTCCATTGATTGTGCAGGTAACCAAACCTTCTAGAAGTTTCATAAAGTCATTGTTAAATTGATTGATATGATTGCTTTAAATGATGAACGGATTTTATTTACATATAAACACATGTACATTGCATCACATATGGTAAACAACATTGTTTGTTTTATGACTTCTTTATGAAGTTTTGCTTACCTTGACTTTCCATGCAGGGATAATTCATTAATATTTGTGACCCTGGACCACAAAACCAGTCATAAGTAGCACAGGTATATATATATATTTGTAGCAATGGCCAACAATACATAGTATGAGTCAAAATCATTAAAATATTAAGTAAAGATCATGTTCCATGAAAATATTTTGTAAATTTCTTGCCGTAAATGTATCAAAACTTAATCTTTGAATAGTAATATGCATTGCTAAGAACTTCATTTGGACAACTTTAAAATCGATTTTTCTCAATGTTTGGATTTTTTTTTTTTTTTTTTTTAAGCACCCTCAGATTCCAGATTTGATTAAATAGTTTTTATCTCGGCCAAACATTGTCCTATCCTAACAAACCGTACATCAATGGAAATCTTATTTATTCAGCTTTCGGATGATGTATAAATCTACATTTTTCCTTTATGACTGGTGTTGTGGTCCAGGGTCACATTTAAGCTTGTGTTTCAAAGATTACGTAAAGCCTCTTGGGTTTGGAACGACATGAGGGTGAGTAAATGATGACAGAATTTTAATTTTTGGATGAACTATTAATGTCTTGTAATGTAAGTTCAGCCACAAATACATGTATAAAACAAAATATTCAACTTGCATTTATATGCAATTTGTATGCAACAATAAAAAACGAAACTGGGATGATCAGAGGTCAGGAATACATATAGTGTGCACTGCAAATTGTATATTGCTGTAGCTGATGCTTAAGATGACAAGTGATTGCTGTAGCTGTGTATAAGCATTTCAGTACAATCATTATAATCATAGAAGTTATAATTCTGTTTGTGTTCATATTCTGTCACAGTAACAGTAATTATTATTATAGTAAAACATGATTATAGGGTAGCAGTGCAGAGGACTGACATAAGTGCAATGTGGCTTTCTTATTAACGGTGACCCTTTTTGGTTGCATTTTGTGTTTATGGAAATATGTTTTTGTTTTTGGTTTTGATTGACAGGTGCAGCAAGGAAGCCCCTCCTCCATCGGCTCAGTAAACGCAGACCACTCCCACTCCTCCTGTTCCCACAAGCCAGCTTCTACACACACTCAGCATCGAGCCACACAGGTAACACACTACCAAAGACACACACACAACTTCACAGGCACTTTTAGATCATCACTTTGACATCCACCTTCGTTTGCTCTTTCCCAGTCTGAGTTGACAATGGAGAAGTTAGCGGCGCTGGAGAGCAGTAAGAGCTCAGATCTGGAGAAGAAAGAGGGACGTATTGATGACTTGCTTAGGGTACGACTTTGTTCACACACAGCATCAATGTTAAAATGTCTGTAGTGTGAATCTTTTTGCTTTGTCAATAAAATGTTTTACATGAATGAGATCTGGTTTATGAAACCTACCAGGTGCTATGAATACAACCGTTTATGTTGGTGTTTTTTGTGCTGCAGGTAAACTGTGACCTGCGCAGACAGATCGATGAGCAACAGAAGATGCTGGAGCGATGTAAAGAACGACTCAATAAATGCGTGACCATGAGTAAGAAACTGCTTATTGAAAAGGTAAATGTGTGTTCAGAGTGTATGCAGTGGTTAATGTGAGGTATTGTTCTGTATAAGGGCCATTCTACAGAATTGGTGCAAACTGCTGTCCCACAACCAAAAAAACACATTTAAAAAGCATTTAGGTATTCAGATCTTAGATGTTTATTAAGATCCTTCTATTGTCGAGTGAACACAATGATATTCACAATAATATTTCAAAGTCAGTAAGCTTAATGCATATAAAATCATCATTTAGTGGGTACTTACAATTGGGAGGTGGCTGTCCCGAACCTTAACCCCTAAATTTCAACTTAAAGTAAATATTTAAATATTTTTTTTCCAGTGTTGTTTTTAAAAGTATCTTTTTGATTCTTTGAAACTTCATGTCCCGCGTGTTTCATGTCACTACTGAAACAATGTATGTTTTAGTCCATTGGCTGAGGCTGATTTTAACTACACCCCTACGTTCATGATCAGGAAATATTCCCTTGTCCCGCTCTCTCATAGCTACAAGGTGAGAGTAGATAGGCCTCATCTTAAATAAGCTAAATGTGTTCAAAAGCCAGGTGTACCTTTAAGGAACGTCACTATCGAACACCTTTTTCAGCAATTAAGCACACTTTTTTTGTGTGTTATTCCATAACATTTAGTTTTTATATGTGTACCACTGTTCAGAACTGTGTTAGCCAACCATTGAGCTAGATTCAAAAGTATCCAAAATTGTCACTACCAAAACATTTGGTGGCGTTTCAGTAGTGACGTCTTTGTTTTTTTGGGTGTTGTTCTATAAAATTGTCATGACCAAAACAACATCATTGTTTCAGTAGTGACGAAAGGGAATACACAATTATTTTAGTTGAAATAAACAAAATTTTACTAGTTATGCAGTTTTTTATTTTTTATTTTTGTATGCAAGTTGAAATTCTGTAATAAGATGTGGTCGCTACCAAAGCATTACTCTCACTACCGAAAATGTGCAGTCACTACTGAAACATGGGATGTTTTATCAGAAATAAACTATGCTGAATTATCAACTGAGAAGTTATGATAGTTTTTGGTTTAATGTATATTCAAAATAATAAATCCTTAACTTTGAACTCAGTATGATCAACTTTTTGTCTTTTACAAAGAACAATTGGATTCAAAATACAACAAATCTTATAAATTACAATTGAAGTATTGTTAAAAATGTAATTATTGATTTACCTATAAAACAGCAAAAAATATATTTATAATGTAGATGTAAGCACAATCGTAATAGGTCAGTATAATCCTTCTAAGTAAGTCATATCACTGTGTTTCAGTAGTGACAAATTTGGGGAGAGGACAAATATTCCAAAACTGAAAATGCAATATGAGGGTTAACTGCACAATTACTAGAAATGTGTACCTTGGATATTATACAATTTGCATACATACACATTTTTTAGGAAAACTTTTTTTCCAAGACATTTCCAACTCTGACTTTGAACCAGTTCTGTAGAATGGCCCATATGTGTTTTACATTTTCTTATAATGATGATGGATGTGTAGTTTTTATCCAGTTTAAACAGTGCATTGCATGTCCATTGTAGTGTCTCTGTAATTGCTGAATTGTGGGTATGTTTTCAGTCCAAGCAGGAGAAAATTGCATGTAGAGAAAAGAGCATGCAGGACCGGCTACGTCTGGGCCATTTCACCACCGTACGGCACGGAGCCTCATTTACCGAGCAGTGGACAGATGGCTACGCCTTTCAGAATCTAGTCAAGTACGTGAGCTGCACACGCACAACATCTCAAACTTCAGAACCTAGCCAGATGTTGCATACACGCACGTCACACGCGCTGACAAAATATGGTCAGGTTTTCTACACACATTTGCGTGTGGAGAGCTAGCCATAAAAGACTCATTCAGGACTCTGTTCAGGTCTGATGATGAATGAATGGGTGCTCTTATTTGCTCAGACCTTCAGTCACAAGTCACTTTTACAGGTTTTATGGAAAATAGATTTTGCAAACGTTGCATAGGTGCCTTTTTTTGTATTTTAGCTTGTAAAAATCACTGCAACATGGCGTTAATGTGTTAATAAACAGCTTGGTAAACACTGTCCTTTCAAAACAAGGTTAAGTGATGTTTTCTTACAGAAGAAGGTGAAACCACTCCACTTAAACCAAAATACACACACTTGAGGCCAACTACAATAGACCACCTACACCTACCAGCACTTGTTTTGCTGCAGGCAAGCAGTTAATTGGATTGAGTAAATGACCTCAGGACTACCTCAAGTAATGTCTGGATTAAACTGTACATATTTATCTATTAATTGTCTAGTCCCCTGAGAAGTCATCCAGGATGCAGTTGAAGGGTGCATTCAATACCAGAAATGTGGTTGCCTGGCTGAATAAAATCAATGCACAATTTTCCATTTCTGACACCTGCTTATCGCAGAGAAGAAAGGAAGTCAAACAACATTTACATGTTTCAATATTTGTATTCGCTGTGGTGTTTATCAAACAACTCCAACACCAGTACAAAGACAAAATAGCCTGTTCCAGATTCTTCCTCTGCTATTTTCTTTTGCTTAGGAAAGCACTCTGTTTATGAGCACCACCAAGTCATAGTTTTATGTAACAGGAGTGGCAGCTCTGGGCTTGAACAAAAGCATGAATCTTATTAGTTGGCCAGCTTTATTCACAGTGCGATGGAAAAGAGATTGGAACACATCACCATTAAAAAAAAACAAACAAAAAAAAACATCTGTGGCATTTATGGCGTGCAAATGTTTGTGTCAGCATGAACAGACACATTAACACCCATTCATTCCAACTGAAATGTTTAACCTACCAGACATTCATCTATGTGTGAACAGGCCTTTATTGGTATATAAAAGTAGTAAAGTATTTAATGAACAAACATGCAGAGAGAATGTGTAGAACTGTATAAATGACAATACTATGAAACGACATGAGGAAATGTGTTGTGTAAAATAAAAATTACTTTGTCTTTGTATAGACAACAGGAGAGAGTCAATGGGCAAAGAGAGGACATAGAAAGGCAGAGGAAACTGCTGATGAAGAAGAAACCGCCCAACGCCAGTCAGACTCCTCCTCCAAACCTAGAACCCAACAAACGCAAGAGCAAGAGCAACGGCGCCGAGAACGAGATGTAAGTTCTTCTGTCATCTCAGGCTTTGAGTAGTCTATGAATTCAGCTTTAATTGGATGTAGTCCTAATTTGTTTATGTCCTCACAGGTTATCTTTAGCAGAATACCATGAGCAAGAAGAAATTTTTAAACTGAGACTCGGACACCTAAAGAAGGTACTCGTATTGTCACATTCCTATTACATGTTTGTTTAAATTAGAAGTTCACTCCCAGAACAAAAATTTACAGATAATGTACTCACCCTTTTGTCATCCAAGATGTTCATGTCTTTTTTTTTTCTAAAGCTGTAAAGAAACTGTGTTTTTTTCAGTTAAACATTTCAGGATTTTTCTCCATCTGAGGAAAAACTCCAATCATATTTTCTCCCTTAACTTGAAAAATCATTTCACAATTATCCTACATCACTGCAGAAGTACCGACCCAGTTTTTGCAAAGTGAACATGAAAGACAAAAAAGGTAAAACAGCGATATAGGATGATTTTGAAGTTGAGGGAGAACATGAGATGGAAATGTTTTGACATACCCTAACTGTCATAAAATGGAAAAAAACTGTTCAGTCAGAGTAAGACAAGGAGAGCGTTTGACATTAAGAAGTATAGAAATTGTATTTTTTTTTAATGAAAATAACCGATCGTTTTCGCCTTTCTCGGCTGGGATCATTTACAACCGCATTTGGGATCGTTTGAAGCCGCATTTAAACTGCATTTTAGAAGTTCAAACTCAGGGCACCATATCAGTCCATTATCTGGAGAAAAATCCTGAAATGTTTCCCTCAAATTTCTTTATGGCTGAAGAAAGAAGGACGTGAACATCTTAAGTGACAAGGTGCGAGTACATTATCTGTCAAATTTTGTTCTGGAAGTGGACTTCTCCTTTAAATATGTGCTGTCATGGTAACAGGTCTTTGTTTTTGGTGTTTTGTGTGTCTGTGTTTGCGTCAGGAGGAAGCAGAGATTCAAGTGGAGCTGGAGCGGTTGGAGCGTGTGCGTAATCTTCACATCCGAGAGCTCAAAAGAATCCACAATGAAGATAACTCCCAGTATGCACTTTCAAAGTTTATTTCCACACTTGAGCCTTTTTGGTTTCAGTACAGAGTTTTTGAGAGCACTTTTGAGGGTTTTTCAGACTTCAAACAAATCTGTGGTGAATTTAAATTGTGCAATTGTCTCTCTGATTGTCAGGTTTAAAGATCATCCCACGCTAAATGACCGTTACCTGCTCTTGCATCTGCTGGGTAGAGGAGGCTTCAGTGAGGTCTACAAGGTAACAGATCTGCGATTGGAAAGAATGTGTTTTAGGTTTGGGGATGTACAAATCTATGTATTTGCATAATCATCAGTGGGTAGTAAACGGAGATGACTTATAAAATCATAAGACATTCAAATGAGATGCATTCTTCGTTTCAAAAACAATAGAAGAAAATGAGATAAATTAGTCATCTTCACTAACCGGCTAGCCAACCATTCTGGCACATCGGTAGTTTAATTGTTTTTGCTATTTACAGTTTTGTTTTTTGTTTTTTTCCCTCTTCCTGTTCTTTTCTGTTTCTTTAGGCCTTTGATTTGACTGAGCAGAGGTACGTGGCTGTGAAGATTCACCAGCTTAATAAGAACTGGAGAGATGAGAAGAAAGAGAACTATCACAAGTGAGCGCAAACACCTTTTCCATCCTTGTTTCCTAACAGCTGATGCATATTCTGATTCAATATAAGGAGCCAAGTGTGCTGCTTGTTCTAAAATGCATTATTCTTCCTGAACTAGACTTGTTGTAAACATGTCAGTTTCCAAAATATGCCTATGAACAGTCTATAAAATATTTAAACAGTGTGATTGACAGAGCGCTTGCCCATAATAATATTAAAGGGATAGTTCACCCAAAAATGAAAACCCGTAAGACCTTCGTTCATCTTCAGAAAACAAATTAAGATATTTTTGATGAAATCCGAGAGCTTTCCGGCCCTGTGTAGACGGCAAGGGTCCTTCCATGTTCAAGGCACAGAAAGGTACCAAAGACATTGACAAAATAGTCCATGTGGCATCAGTGGTTGAGCAAAGGTCTTACGAGTTTGGAACGACGTGAGGGTGAGTACTGTGGCTTTATGCAAATTAGGATTGTCTGTTTACCTTTAAATTTTAAAATCTGTACTGGATTAATTTCTGGTGTATATGAGTGCAAAAAGTTTGTACACATGCTTTTCAGTTTATTTTCTCGTCAAATTAGTTTGTTTTTATATACGCAAGGCCCCTGATTTCTGGGTTTGACTACAGATTTAAAGGAAGTGGGTGGAGAGATAAATGATAGTGTTGTCAGGACTGCTGTATTTTACAATTAACATTCTTTTGCTCTGACAAAAACAACTTCCTTTTCTTTCAGACAGTAGCTCAAAGCTTGTGACTGATTTTGTGAGCTTTGTGTAGGAACTTTGACTGAAATATTCAAAGCTTATATACTTAAGTTCTTGTTTTCATTATGTTTGAATATTTATGTATTATCCATAATTTTATTCAAACTTATTCAAAGTCTCCTGTCAATTAAAAAAAAATATGTCCAGTGCTATTTGTTGAACTATTTGTTAAATTAAGATGGTTGGTTATGTAATGTTTTACAGGCATGCCTGTCGAGAATATAGGATTCATAAGGAGCTGGACCATCCTAGAATAGTCAAACTGTACGACTACTTCTCCCTGGACACGGACTCGTGAGTAAACTTGCTCTTGTCTTGTTGAAATGTGAACAGTTTACAAATAATTGTCTCTGATTTGAAACCTATTTCAAGCTTTCAGTCATTTTCACTAATTTTGTGTTGTTAATTTGAAAGTGTTGCAGTCAGCATATTTGTTTGGTGCAATTTTGTTTTCCATTACTTCACTCCTTAAAGGATTAATTCACTCCAGAATTAAAATTTCCTGGTAATTTACACACCCCTGTGTCATCCAAAATGTTCATGTCTTTCTTTCTTCGGTCGAAAAAGAAATGGTTTTTGAGGAAAACACTTCAAGAGGACGAAGAGGAGGTTAAAGATTCATATTACAGTTTCAGTGCAGCTTCAAAGGGCTCTACATGATCCCAGCTGAGGGATAAGGGTTTTATCTAGCAAAATGATCAATCATTTAAAAAAAAAAAAAGTACTTTCTAACCACAAATCCTCATCTTGCATTAGCTCGACTTCATGCATTACGTAGTCATGTTGGAAAGGTCACGTGGTGTAGGTGGAAGTACCGACCCAGTGTTCACAAGGCGAATGTGCAAAGTCAGTCAAATGCCATTTACAAAAAAAAACGATGTCGGACCATTTTGAAGTTTTTGCCTTGTGCTACCCTACCTTTTTGCATCGAAGTACACAGACGAAGAACTAACTACAAGTGAACTTTCCGACGTGATCAAGTAACGTGTGAAGTTGTAGACATGCATCACAGAGGTAGTGCAAAAAGGTTAAAAAGTGTAAAATGACCGATCGCTACGCTAGATAAGACCCTTATTCCTCAGATTGGATCGTGTAGAGACCTTTGAAGCTGCAATTAAACTGCAATTTGGACCTTCAACCTGCTGATGCCTATTGAAGTCCACTATAAGGTGAAAAATCCAGAAATGTTTTTCTCAAAAACCTTAATTTCATTTCAACTGAAGAAAGAAAGACATCTTGGGTGACATGGGGGTGAGTAAATTATCAGGATATTTTAATTCAGAAGTCAATCCTTTAAAGTGGAGAGATAAAAGAGGTCCTGCTTAATGTGGTATTGTTTCTAGATTCTGCACTGTTCTGGAGTACTGTGAGGGGAACGATTTGGATTTCTACCTGAAGCAGCACAAGCTAATGTCAGAAAAAGAGGCCCGATCCATCATAATGCAGGTTGTCAATGCCCTCAAGTACTTAAATGAGATCCGCCCACCAATCATCCATTACGACCTCAAACCAGGTATGACATGCCCAGACCACTCAACTGTTCTGTGCTGGGCCAAGCATGAGAATTGGCACCATTTTAATGAAGAAGGGTTGCAAGATGAGACTGTTGAACACTGATCCTTGTGTTTGGCTAGGTAACATCCTGCTGGTAAACGGCACAGCATGTGGAGAAATAAAAATCACAGATTTCGGCCTGTCCAAAATCATGGACGACGACAACTACGGGGTGGATGGCATGGAGCTGACATCACAGGGGGCGGGGACATACTGGTGAGTGGTCTGCTATGACCAGGATTTGAATTTAATCAAATGAACTGAAATCTTCCTCCACATGAAACTGATTTTGTTTTAAGGAAGTGTTATGTAGTTTATGGTCTGAAAGTTTGGATATACAACTGAGCTCAAAATGCAAACTCTTGCTGCCTTGTGCTCCAGGTATCTTCCCCCAGAATGTTTTGTGGTTGGAAAAGAGCCACCTAAAATCTCCAACAAAGTGGACGTTTGGTCAGTTGGGGTCATCTTTTACCAGTGCCTCTATGGGAAGAAGGTAAAAGACACTCCTGTACATTTTCTGACACTGGCTGTGTTGTCACTGTCCACTGAGATGACCTTTCTTTTCTCATCTTTTTTTTTTTTTTCCCCCCATCTTTTTTTCACCACACAGCCGTTTGGTCATAATCAATCCCAGCAGGACATCCTCCAGGAGAACACTATTCTCAAAGCCACAGAGGTGCAGTTTCCACCAAAACCAGGAGTCTCACCTGAGGCTAAGGTACTTCTTTAGATGGTTCATTGTTGGTGTGTGTGTGAGAGAGATCCCAGACCAGAGAGGTAGAGCGTGTTATGAAACAAGTGTTACTGGGTTCCCATCACTCATTTTTACATTGCCTCATAAGTAAAGCTCTAGTGCTAAAATATTTGTGAGGGCAATTTTTATATTCACCTTATTATTGTAAAAAACATATGTTGTCTTTAATGTCAAATACTTACTTTAATCAATATTTTTAAACTGTTGTCAATAACAATAGACTGTTTAAAATTGTATCTAAATTAAACATGAAAAATAGGAGCTCCTATGGCTGCAATATTGACAAAATTCATTATTGTAGATTATTGATCTTTATATTATAATAATGATTATGAATATTGACATAGAAAACAATATCAAATGTTTTTGTTTCATTTTGGGCACATCACATTCTGGCTTCACAGACAAACATGTCGGTCCATGACGTTGGTGAAGTCTAGCACAAGTTGCAAAAACTGGTAATGACTGAAGCTATGAAATTAATCTTTTATTTACATCATGTCTACACTTTGTTGTTTGTGATGAGGGAATCTGCGAGCGTGCGCACTCAACAACAGCTCTGGTGTTTTGAGCACTGACTAATCTAAGTGCCTCTGATTGGCCAGTACTTTCCTATGTTCAACAGAAACACATTTGATTGGTGATGAGCCTCAACACTGCACAAAACACAACCTAAAAGCAATCTGTTGCAGTGTGAGCGAATCTAAATGTAATTCCACAAATTGACACTTTTCGTTCATTTTCACATTTCATTTTAAGCACGACAGCCATAATACGTAATTGTGCAGGGGCATTTTTTTGCCTGTTTGTCTTTAATTTATGGCGCAATTTTGTTCATTTTGGTGGAGTTTTGGCCACAAGCCCTTGTTAATGTCCAACCCATATATAATAGACACTACCAGTCAAAAGTTTTTGAACGGTAAAATTTTAGTTTTTTTTAAAAGTAAGATTTTTAAGACAACATATAATAAACACTACAAGTCAAAAGTTTTTGAACAGTAAGATTTTTAATCAAAGTTTGAATGAATTAATCAAAAGTAGGTCATTACACTTAAATCAAACCGCAATATGGACTAGTATCTGTAAATATTACGCCGCAAAAATACCATTTAATTGTGAATCCTGCATGTTCTGCATGTCTCTATTTTAATCAGTGGAGCAGACGAGCGGTTTTGTAGTACACACACTGAAGCACACGTGACGCTCGCAGTGATTTCATTTTGGTGGAGTTTTGGCCACAAGCCCTCGTTAATGTCCGACCCATATAAAATAGACGCTACCAGTCAAAAGTTTTTGAACAGTAAGATTTTAGTTTTTTAAAAGTAAGATTTTTAAGACAACATAATAGACACTACAAGTCAAAAGTTTTTGAACACTAAGATTTTTAATGTGTAAGCTTCTTTTGCTCACCAAGCCTCCATTTATTTTGTACAATTTTGAAATATTTTTACTGTTAAATAAAATAACTCTTTTCTTTTTGAATTGGTGGTGTCAAAATTAACACGTTAATGCAGGCGATTCATTTTTTCATTATGTATCAGTCAGATTTAGAGTATGTAGTTAAAGTAGTAGTCGTAGTTATGTCCTCAGTTAAATCATAAAGTTACAAAAAAGGCAACTAAAGCTGCCTTAAAACTGTGCATGTACGTGTTTATTATTTAAGAGTCACATTTAAAGCAGTGTCAGGAAAAAATTAATAGAGACATCAGTTGGTATCAGTGATACTTGCCTTCCATCATAAAAAGATGGCATTAAACAAAAATCAAAAATATATATCTTTGTTTCTACATTAATTTGAAGATTGAATGTGAAATTATTGCAATATAAAAGTATAATTAAAAATTGTAATGTTAGGTGGGATTAATCGCGATTAATTTCAGAACAAATGTCCGTTTTTTTTTGTTTTTTTTTTTTTTTTTTAATTAGTTCATTTTTTTTTTTTTTTTTTTTTTTAATCGATTGACACCACTAATTTGAATATATTTAAAATTAATTTATTCCTGTGATTTCAAAGCTGAATCTTTAGCAT
>JAHKKF010520895.1:1712-13300 GCA_019740295.1 Labeo calbasu | reverse complement strand
TTTGAGATTTAAAGTATCTTTAAGTATTTAAATTGTATTTTTTTTATGAAAATAACCAATCATTTCGCTAGATAAGATCCTTCTTCCTCGGCTGGGATCGTTTACAACTGCATTTGAGATCGTTTGAAGCCGCATTCAAACTGCATTTTGGAAGTTCAAAATCAGGGAGAAAAATGCTGAACTGTTTTCCTCAAAAAACATACTTCCTTTACGACTGAAGAAAGAAAGGATGACAAGGGTGAGTTTGGAAAGTGGTCTTCTCCTTTAAATAATATAGTAAGTTAAACCAAACTTTTATTTTGACGGGTTGCTGTGAAAACTAAGTTTCTGCTTGTATATGATTTGTTTCGGTTTCTTTTTATATTCAATAGCCAAAAATACATTGTATGGGTCAAAATGATCGGTTTTGTTTTAAATATATCAAACCTTAATTTTTTATTAGTACTGTGCATTGCTAAGCACTTCATTTGGACAACTTTAAAGGCGATTTTCTTCATATTGTCCTATTCTAACAACCAATTCTAATAACCAGTGGAAAGCCTATTTATTCAGGTTTCAGGAGATGTATAAATAAAGTAAAAATTGGACCCTTATGACTGGTTTTGTGGTCCTCGTCACATTATGGTAAACGGATCTCAAAAGTGCGTTTTTTGACATGCGAGAGCCGTTTGGGTTTTCCTGCGTCAAATGCAATTCAGCTTCCACTGACCATATTTGATGTACTCTATGCATGTGTGTTGATCAATGTTTATATGTGAGTAAAAGCCAAAATGAAATCAGTTCATCATATAAAGTGATAACATCTGCAGAAGATTTGAATTAAACCCATCAGTTCATATGGATTTGTTTTTACAAACTTCATGCAAGTTTTATTATAATGAACTTTCAAAGGCAGGACAGAAATCTATCAGGTTTCATTAAAAAATATGAATTTATATTAAATATTCATTTTTGGGCTGTTTCTCTAGCTCTTTCTTTAAGCGAGATAGAAAATAGAGATGCAAAAGTAAATGAATATATGATAGAATAGTGTTATATTTATTCTTCCCTGGCACTGATATTAAGCCTAGATCATTTAGTGTTTGGTGGTTTTATCAATGTTTCTGTGATGCAAACTGTGTTTTTATTCATATACTTGGGTTTAATTTTCAACCTGTATTTTTCCTTTTCGAAAGTGGTGTTAGATTGCATTTTCTGGCTGAAAATTATTATATTATACTCCCTCTGCATTTCTCCGCGCAGAGAGATTAGAAAGTCATTGACTGACAGCTGTGCTCTCAGCCCTTATAGGTCCCTCACCTCTTCCAGTACCGCTCTTTTGTGTCATTTGCATATGCAAATGAATCTGACAAACACGCCCCATTCCAACCCCTGATTAAAAAAAGAAACTCCGTTTTCAGTGCTCAAATGCGACAGGGACATAAAGCATCTCTGTTATTTAAGTCTGATTTAAATCGTCTCTCGCTTTGCTTTTTTCCCTATCAGTCTGCAAATACATTACTTTCAAATGTGTCAGTTCATATAATGGCCACACAGTGTGGGGTGGTAAGCGGTATCGACAGAGCTGTGAGCCCTGAGCTTTCATGCACTCATTTTCAGCCTAAAGAGAAAAATGATGAACATTAACAGAATTTTCCTTCCTCGCCTGTAGAGTTTTATATAAATCATATTCCAATAACGTACAGTTATTTGATTATGCTCGCTCATTGAAATTCCTATTCCACCTAACGTGTGGGTGTTTCAAGAAGATATTCTTGTTACTCTGACATGCTTTACCTAATTGTAATTTTTGTCCCAGGCAACTGAAAAAATTACATTTTGGGTTTACAGGGGCTTTTAAAGTTTTATGATTCGTGCACAAGGGAGCTGTAGTTTACAACTGCTTCAAAAGCACTTACCCAACTCCTTTCGACCGCTGGAATTTAAAAAAAACATCCACCAAAATTGAAATTAAAGTTACTTCTTGGAAGAAAAACAGTCCGAATATTTCATTAAAACCAGCGTCTTTTCGTAAGTTATGCTCCCTGGGTTTTAAAGTTAAAGGCTTACAAAACTGGCTTACAAAGAGTATATGGGAGGTGAGGTTGCTTTCCCAGTGGATGTTTCTCATCCGTTCTTTTACTTTAGAGGTCAGGAGATGATTGTGAGAAAGGTGCTAGCTCCAGTCCACAGGAGGCAGATTGGTAATGAGTTATTATACATTCCCTTTGATTTCTCGTTGTCTACACTACATCACTAATGAGATCTTACTCTTTGTACCTTTTTCCACTCTGACAAAGGTTGATTTTATAACTTTTCTGTATAATAATGTGTGTCTGAACTAATCTTTCCTCTACAAAGTTAAGAAGAAAGTAGCTCAGCTGTAAAACCAAGTGAACTTGCCTTGTTAGTGTTTTTAAGCATTTTACATTTATTCCAAAATAATAACTCAAGGCAGTAGCAATTTAAACAATGTATTTTATTTGTGAACTTATGTTCAGCTGTTGTTTCAATAGTTAACTTTTAACTATTTTTTGTGAATTTTTCGGATCGTCAGTCATCAAAGCTCGGTAAATATTGGTCACAGACACAGAGATTTACTTTAAATTTCACCAAACATATACTATTACTCAATAAAATGCCGTTTCATGCCGTTTTAAGTATTATTTTAAGTATGAGTTGTTTACTTACTTTTTAAAATTAGTCTAGCCATTAACGCCATCATACTGTTCATTCAGACTGAGTCGGGAATGCAGAACGCAAGAGGCGGGATTTATCGCATGAACCAATCAGAGCTGAACACAACCAGTCATATCCAATCATATCGCCTCATCGCCCACCAAACTCACTGCACTGTAAAAAGTCACCAGTTTCAACTTAAAAACTTTTACGTTAAATCAACTTAAAACTACGAGTCATTTCAACTCACAAGTTAAATCAACTTAAAACTACAAGTCATTTTAACTCATTTTATTGTAATGAGTTCAAATGACTTGTAGTTTTAAGTTGATTTAACTTAAAATTTTAAGGCATCTGCTGAACTTAAGTTTTTAAGTTGAAGCTGGTCAAAGCTTTTTACAGTGTGCATGCTTTAGTGGGTCTGTTAAAAACTCAGTGGGCTCAGGGGAAGCGAGAGAGACGCAGACCTGCTGGCGTCGTTGTTGGACGGTGTTTCTTTAGAAAAACAAGTGCATGTTTGAACTATTTTTATCTCATCCGATTTTTTGAGAAAGCACTGCCTCCCTGATGATAGGTGTTTTACATTTATTAGTTTAGCAGACACGTTTATTCAAAGCTACTTACAAATGAAGAACCTTAATATTAGTTTTGGGTAGACACCAAATAAGTTTGAAATGACTCCACTGTTCTCCAGTTTAATGAGAATTTAAAGTTCTTGTTATGATTTAGTTCATTTGTAAGAATTTGCAATCAGTCACTGTGTAGGTGATAATTGAAGTGGTGGTAAACTAGTATTTTGGGCTGCTTAATTAAAGCGCTACAGGACAAATGGTAGAATTAGCCATTTTGCATTTGAACACTTGCGGCGCCGGGCATGACAAACTACCAGAGCCTCTGATGACTCATATGAGAGCAATTATACTGGAGCGTGTCTCAGATAAAGATGTGAAGTTGATAGTCGTCTGAAGCAGAAAATGATTAAGAAGAAAGCAGAAGAAAGAAATGATGTCAGTTTCTTCAGGGAATATTACAAGTCCTCAAGATGTCTCTGTCAGGCAAAGCAGCACTGCAGTGTTTGAGTGTGTACAATGTCAAATCAAAGCAGAGGAGCTACAGATCTGAGCTGTTACGGCTGCGCTTGCCATCTTCTTGCTTTCTTTAACGCTCATATTCTGTTGATGATCTGCGTGTTTTTTATGTTTGGGGTGCCAGAGACGCCAGTGATCTGTGTGTTTCAGTGATTTTGAAATCAAACCTTTTTTAATATGTTCTTCAATCTTAAAGGGGTGGTTCACCCAGACATTATAATTCTGTCATTAATTACTCACCCTCATGCTATTCCAAACCTGTAAGTTTCAAACCCAAACATTTCGAACTCAGTGTGCAATGACCTTTAGTTCATCTTTGGAACACAAATTAAGATATTTTTGATGTAATCTGAGAGCTTTCTGACCCTGCATAGACAGCAACGCAACTGACATGTTCAAGGCCCAGAAAGGTAGTAATGGCATTGTTAAAATTGTCCATGTGACATCTATGGTTCAAACGTGATTTTATGAAGCTACAAGAATACATTTTGTTCACAAAGAAAACTAAAGTAACGACTTTTAAGAGCCCTATGAAATCTGGTTTATTTTTTCCCAAATTCCATTTTTTTCTGTTTTATTTTTTCTGGATTCCGTTGTTTTTTTTTTGTTTTGTTTTTTTTTTTCATTTTAATTTTTTTGGACTCATTTTAAAGGTTAAATTAAATTGTGTTAATCAAGAAGTATGTCTAATTAATTACAATTATGAAACTTATGCAAACTTATGAGTTTAACAAAAATTACATGGTTAGGGCCCTATAATTTTTTATTTATTTATTTATTTTTTTTAAATGTGCTTTAGCATACCTTTTTATTGTGTTTGAATGCATAAACACTACTTTTATTTATTCTTACAAAAGCCTTTTTTTTAAGGCCTTTTTGTTGTGTATTTACATTTTTCTTGTTATTAAGTGAAGGCATAAAACATTATTTTAAATTATCTTTTAATCAATGAATATTGCAGCGCATCCAGTTGCTGTGTCAAAGTTCTTATACGTCAAAGTCATTATTTTGTTTTCTTTATGCACAAAATGTATTCTCGTAGCTTCATAAATGACGGTTGAACCACAGATGTCACATGGACTATTTTAACAATGTCCTTACTACTTTTCTGGGTCTTGAACGTGGTAGTTGCGTTGGTGTCTGTGCAGGGTCAGAAAGCTCTTGGATTTCTTCAAAAACATCTTAAGTTGTGTCCCGAAGATGAACAAAGCTCTCATGGGTTTGGAACGTCATGAGGGTGAGTAATTAATAACAGAATTTTAATTTTTGGGTGAACTATCTCTTTAAAATAGCTAGGACCAGTGTACCTATGCATTTAGCCAGTTTATTTATTTATTTTTTGTTCTTTCTCTTTTTTTACTTGCACATCTTCTGTCTCTCTCACTCGGCTTGACTGAGGAGGGAATTTTTCTTTTTCATATTCCTCTCAAACGGTGTGTGAAATGAGAGGATCAGTTACTCCTGGAAGGAGCAGATGTGCTTCCAATGAATTCCTCATGCAGAATCCACAGCCCTGCCCTATCCAAAAAGTAACAAGCTCTACTCACCCTACTAGAACGATACGGCAAAACTCAACCAAACATCTTATAAAAGGCCCTCTTTGCCAATGAAGAACGTGTCGAATTTTGTTTCTTATCCCAAAGTACTCTTGTCTTCAAGGCTGATGTTCAGTTCGTTGGCTTATGTTTCCATGGGTAAAGAGGCTGTAATTGGGCCTTGAGTGCCGTGTCTGGCCGCGTCGCTCGCTGTTTTGTGCTGGTATTGATTTAGCAGTGGGAACGCCACTTATCGAGGTGCTTGAAGCGGCACAGCAAGCCGTCTAATCCTGGGGTTGGGACTCTGCTCAATGGGGCACGTTATAATCCCCCATACCGTCAGTGGCGCGGAGAGCCAGGGATGATTCCCAGCATAAAAACGAACATGATACTCTTTCATCAACGTATTTATTCTTTTCATTGGAGCGCCACAGCGGGGATTAGATTGAGCCATCTTGTCTTTTGTTTTTGAGTTTGTCCTTTCTTCTCTCAGCCTGCCGCTGGATCGATGGAGAGGTGGAGTCTCAGGTGAACAGACTGACGCTCCCTACTCTCACTCTTGCTTTCTTTCCTTGTCGGATGTACTACGCTCTCATCAAAGCGTGGTTGACAGGTCAGGCCTGTTTTAATGTCTGTTCCTGCACAACTTTTAATGATTTCTCCTTTGCTTTTTTCTTATAAAGGTTGTGGAGGAAGGCTGTATGTTAGCAGTCCCATTAATCTCAGCGACAGTTGCTCCACTGCTGCTGATATACATATGAGATTATTCAAATATACGCTGATGTTCAAAAGTATGGGGTTGGTTAGATTTTTTTTTTTTGTCTATGAAATGTTTCTCTTATTCTCGTCAAAGCTACATTTATTTGATGATAAACTGTAAAAACAGTAATATTTGAAATTATTATAACAATTTATAACTTTTCTATATGATATCAAAGCCCATTTCCACCACTGAATTAAAAAAAAAAACTGCATTTTTATCTCACAATTCTGACTAAGATACAAACTCGGAATTGTGTGTTGTAAAGTCAGAATAGTGGGATGTAAACTCGCAATTGAGAGAAATAAAGTCAAATTTAAATTTTTCCCCACAATTCCGAGTTTGTATCTCGTAACTGATTTTTTTTTCTTGCCACTCCTAGTTTATATCTCACAATTCTGACTTTTCTCGCAATTCCGAGTTTCTATCTTGCAATTCTGACTTTTTTCTCACAATTGCGAGTTTGTATCTCACAATTACAAGTTTATATCTCGCAATTGCGAGTTTGTGTCTTGCAATTACAAGTTTATGTCTCGCAACTTTATTTTTTTCTCACAAATCCATGTTTATATCTTGCAATTCCGAGTTTATATCTTGCAATTCTGAATTTTTTCTCACAATTCTGGGTTTAGGTCTCGCGATTCTGGCTTTTTTTCCTCGCAATTCCGTGTTTAAATCTTGCAATTCTGAGTTTATATCTCGAAATTCTGACTTTTTTCTCACAATTGCGAGTTTGTATCTCACAATTACAAGTTTATATCTCGCAACTTTATTTTTTTTTCGCAATTCCGAGTTTACATCTTGCAGTTCTGAGTTTGTATCGAGCAACTTTAATTTTTTTCTCACCATTCCAAATTTATATTTTGCAATTCTGACTTTTTTTCACAATATTCCGAGTTTACATCTTGCAGTTCTGAGTTTGTATCGAGCAACTTTAATTTTTTCTCACCATTCCGAAATTTATATCTCGCAATTCTGACTTTTCTCACAATTTCAAGTTTATATCTTGAATTTCTTTTTTCTCGCAATTGCGAGTTTGTGTCTTGCAATTCCTAGTTTATGTCTCGCAATTCCGAGTTTACATCTTGCAATTCTGAGTTTGTATCAAGCAACTTTCATTTTTTTTCTCACCATTCCGAAATTTATATCTCGCAATTCTGACTTTTCTTACAATTCCGAGTTTATATCTTGAAATTCTTTTTTCTCGCAATTGCAAGTTTGTGTCTCGCAATTACAAGTTTATGTCTCGCAACTTTATTTTTTTCTCACAAATCCATGTTTATATCTTGCAATTCCGAGTTTATATCTTGTAATTCTGAATTTTTTCTCACAATTCTGAGTTTATGTCTTGCGATTCTGGCCTTTTTTCTCGCAATTCCGTGTTTATATCTCGCAATTCCGAGTTTACATCTTGCAGTTCTGAGTTTGTATCAAGCAACTTAAATTTTTTTCTCACCATTCCAAATTTATATCTTGCAATTCTGACTTTTTTCTCACAATTGCGAGTTTGTATCTCGCAATTCCTAGTTTATATCTCGCAATTCCGAGTTAACATCTTGCAATTCTGAGTTTGTATCGAGCAACTCTCATTTTTTTCTCGCCATTCCGAAATTTATATCTCGCAATTCTGACTTTTCTCAAAATTCCGAGTTTATATCTTGGAATTCTGACTTTTTTCTCGCAATTGCGAGTTTGTAACCCGCAATTAGAAGTTTATGTCTCGCAACTTTGTTTTTTTCTCACAAATCCATGTTTATATCTTGCAATTCCGAGTTTATATCTTGCAATTCTGAGTTTATATCTCATAATTCTGGCTTTTTTTCTCGCAATTCCGTGTTTATATCTTGCAATTCTGAGTTTATATTGCAATTCTGACTTTTTTCTCGCAATTGCGAGTTTGTATCTCCAATTCTGACTTTTTTCTCACAATTATGAGTTTATATCTTGAAATTCTTACTTTTTTCTCGCAATTCCGTATTTATGTCTTGCAATTCAGACTGTTTTTCTCACAATTCTGAGTTTATATCCCACAATTCAGACTTTTTATTTCTCGCAATTCCGAGTTTATATCTCGCAATTCTGACCTTTTTTCTCGCAATTCCGAGTTTGTATCTTGCAACTCTAATTATTTTCTCGCCATTCCAAGGTTATATCTTGCAATTCTGTGGAAATCATGATCCATTTTTTTTTCCAGGAATTTTTGATGAATAGAAAGCTCAGAATAACAGCATTTATTTGTAATAGAAATATTTTGCAACATAACAAAACTTTACTTAATCAATTTAAGATAACTTTGATTAATAAAAGTATTAATCTATCTTAAAAGAAAATACTTTTGAAAGCTTGTGTGTGTGCAAGATCAATATAGTAACCATATATCCATATATTAATGTGTCAAGTCATGCATCTTTCCATGACAACACAATAAAATACAGAAAATGAACAATTTAAGCATATTTATGTTAAATGTTTATGCTTTTAAACTAATATATAAAACAGTTGAATATTTGGTTTAATTTCACACTTTCTCGTCAATTAAAATTACATTCCTTCTTTGAGTAAAATTGACTAAGATGAATTAATATGACGTTATTTAACATTAAGCTAAAACTATGATGAAAACATCTATATTTATGTATGATTAATATTATTATTTGATTTACTGCATCAGAATGCACTGCTAATTTTTAATGACCATCAGTGAATAAAGATGCTTTTTTGCAGCAAGCAAAAGTTAGAGTTAAACCATGCTAACCACCCAAACATTTACACCTTGTATAAAGTTCTTCATCATCTTCTTCTTCTTCTCCTCCTGTTTATACAAACTTGCTTTCCCTCCCTGCTGCAGCCAAATGTAATTGATTGCCCATGCACTTCACTCACAGAGAAGATGTTCAACACCTTAAAGACATCAAACATAGTTTGGCTTGAATGCAAACTACACCCTTTCCCCTGAGGTGTTGGATTTAAATTCGAAACATGCTTGTCAGCATCCATCTGTCAGACGCCTGCCTCTGTTTAGATAAGAAATCTCAAACCCGCTGAATTCCTGATGAGGGACAGTGAAAGAAAAACGTACGCGGGAACAAACACGCACCCATCAGCCATTCACAAGGCAAGGGTATTTTAATGAAAGAATCAGGCTTCTTCATACAAAGCCAATCACGCTAAACAGTTTCTGAATAAATATAAGGCTGTGCGGCGATTTCCAAAGCAGCTCCTCTGGTTGCCGCTGGCCTCTTCTCCGGTTGATTTCATTAAAAGCGGTGTGTCTGGACCACTTAATCGGGCCGCTGATCCAGAGTTGGCCCTGATGTGACCTCGGCTCTCACCCTCTGTCTTTCTACCTCATTAATGTGCCAAGGACACTAGTGAAGTTCCTCTCTCCTCATGCGTGCGCGCACACACACACAGTCTCTTATGTTGCTGGCTCTTTGTCAGAGGCATCACCCCACAGGTCAGTGCACTATTGAGCTCTGTTAGTATCTGCTTGTAACAAACTCTCTCATTGCGCTGTCAGAAACCCCCGGCACACAAAGGGCAACAAGGACAAGTATAAATTGTTTCTGATATAGCTGCGTTCGGTTCAGAAACAAATCTGTGTTTTTGAATGATTCTTTTAGGTCAGCAAATCATTCGCTTGAAGTCAAGTAGGTTTATAACACCTGCAGAAAGCTATTCGAGCAGAACTGTTTAGCTAGTGTTTGATTTTACCAGGAGACAGTTTAGTTTAGATGTAACCTACTGAATCGGTGAACAGAATCAAATGATTTGAGACACCGGAATGATTTAAAATTCATATAATGTCATGCTTGTCTTTGATACAGTATAGAAAAACGTTTAGTGAATTTTTTGTTAGTTTACAGCATGTCTCTGTTGTGCAGTTTGACATCCCTGGTGACACAGACATGTCTTTTTCTAGATTCTTGACAGTTGTAGTCTTCAGGGAAACTTGTGGCTCCTAGAGACAGCTCTGAACATTGCTCAGTACAGTTTTCATCCGTGTTACCTAATATGGGAGGTGTTTTAAAGTGGGAATATCATGTTAAATCACAATTTTATTGATTTTTTGAGTTAAATGGGTCATGGAGCTACTATAAAAACACTGTAGTTTTCAAAACTTAAACCTCAGGTTTCCAAATATATAATTTCTTATATTATATTGTATTATATAATACTGTATTATCAGTCAAAAGTTTTGGAACAGCAAGATTTTTAGTATTTTTTTTTAAAAGAAGTGTCTTTGCTTACCAAGCCTGCATTTATTTGATCCAAAGTCTAGCAAAAACAGTAACATTTTGAAATATTTTTACTATTTAAAAGTTTTCTATTTGAATATATTTTATAATGTAATTTATTCCTTTGATTTCAAAGCTGAATATTTAGCATTATAACTCCAGTCACATGAGCCTTCAGAAATCATTCTAATATGCTGGTTTGCTGTTCAAGAAACATTTATTATTATTATTAATATTATTAGCAATATTTAAAACACTTGGGTACATTTATAGTTTTATATTTAGATTTTCCAGGATTCTTTGATAAATGTAAAGATCCAAATATCAGCATTTATCTGAAATAAAAAGCTTTTGTAACATTATACACTAACCATTCAAAAGCTTGGAGTCAGTATATTAATACTGTTAATTAATACTTTTATTTAGCAAAGACACTTTAAATTGATCTAAAGTAATGAAAGTGAATTACTTCAGATAAATGCTTCTTCTGAACTTTCTATTCATCAAACCTGAAAAAATTCTACTCAGCTGTTTTCAACATAATAATAGCACATGTTTTTGAGCAACAAATCAGAATATTAGAATGATTTCTGAAGGATCGTGTGACTGGAATAATGATGCTTAAAATTCAGCTTAAAAATCACAGAAATACATTAAAAATTAAATATATGCAAATAGAAAACAGTTATTTTAAATAGTACACATATTTCAATTATTTTATGTTTTTGCTGTACTAGGGATCAAATAAATGCAGGCTTGGTCAGCCGAGGAGTCTCCGTTAAAAAATATTAAAAGTCTTACTATTCAAAAACGTTTGACTTATAGTGTAAATTACATTATATTATATTATTAAAATGTTTTTTGTATGTTTTTGTAATCAACTCCAGTTTGAAAGATTTATTAATTATTTTATTTATTTATTTATTTATTAGAAAGAAGCGTCTTATGCTGACCAGTGCTGCATTTATTTGATCACAAATTTAGTAAAAACAGCAATATTGTGAAACTTTATTACAATTTAAAATGCCTCTGTTCTATTTTAATATATTTTGATCTAACTTGTTTGTTTTTTGATGGCAAAGCTACATTTTTAGCAGTCAAAAATCATTCTAACATGTTGATTTGGTGCTTAAAAACATTTCTTATTATCTTGTTTCTTAATATTTCTGTGGAAACTGTGAAAAGTTCAATAAACAGATTTTTTTGTGTAAAAGACATTACTTATGCCACTTTTAATTTCTTTAAAAATTCTTATTTCTTATTCTTATTTTTGTTGCAAACAAAAATGTGGTTTTATTTATTTATTTAT
>JAHKKF010520894.1:0-13842 GCA_019740295.1 Labeo calbasu | reverse complement strand
TTAATTAAAAACCACTGCATGGATTTTTATCATTATAGGGTAGATTTGAACATACACTGCCAACACACATTAATGTTCAAACAACATGTAAAAGTGAAGTTTGCATCCGATGACCCCTTTAAGATACTTGCACACTGAGTCTGAAATTTTTGCATGTTAAAATATATATACAACCTCATGTTGTCTCATTCACGTTTACAGACTGCCTCTGAAAACTTTCACCCGTCATAAAAAAATTGGATTTTTTTTCTCATTTGTAGCAAGCATTTTGAGAGGTGTTTTGACACCTTGATGTTCTATGTGTGATGAATTTTAACGAATAGGAAAAAAAACACATTCAAAAATTTCAGATTCAGTATGCAAAGACCTTTTAACTTATCTTTGGTAATCACATATTTGAAAATTACATATTTACATACTTAATGCCTATAGTTATTAGAATATAACTCTACACCCTTATCTCATTTAGTATACACAGAATCATTAATATGCAAATTAGCCCCGCCTCCACTCAGTCACACCAGCTCTGACTACCGCTCCATTTTCATTCAGTTAGCTGAAGTAGCAAACGCTACACAAAGGCAAGTGGCAATATTTTTATTTAATTCAGCTATATACGGTTAAACCTGAAAATGAATCCTAAGCGGAAGAGTGAATTATACAGGCTTGTCTACAATGTATCGCTCTCTACAACATCGGACAAGTAACGTAATTGACAAAGCTGACATCCACATTTCTGAGACCGTCTGTTTTAAGGAGAAAGTACTCTGCAATGTTATTTACTGATGCATTTGCAAATGATTTGTCTTTAAGCATATTAAAAACACCATGTAAACAAAGTTAAAAACTTGATTTTCTCCATAGGGTTCCTAAAATAATTACTTCTTACATCATTGTATTAGAAGATATTACTACAAATAGTGTGCAGATTGTTCCCTATAGTTTTGAACCTTTGCTAGATGTAATTTAGCACAATAACAACATGCCATGTGGCTCACAACAGAATTGTATCCTGTATTATACTGCATTTTAAGCATTGCCAGACAGCGAGTGTAGCTGGCAGTCCAATCCCAGAGGCACAGCGCCAACCCTCAAGCCCTCAGGTTTGGCCGCGATCACTGAATCTTAACAGTCAGTCTAATAAAGCACACTCATGCTCCTTCCTCAAATCTAATGTACAGTTTGATTTGGCAAAGCGCAGACGTTTCTATTTACACTTCACAAAAGCAAGCTTCATGGGGCTGCAGGAAGCCAGACTGGGGAGCTAATATTTAGAAACAATTATGTTTGATTTCTGTATTTATCGAGCATAATTTCTGAAAGACGGTCAATTTATTTAGTTTCAAACATGTGCAGCGGCGGTCAGGCAGAAGGCAGCCAGAGGTTTATGGCTCTGTTGTTGAATCTGATCCCATGTGAGCATGCGCTGAATTCTTCTGAAGTAGACAATTCAAAAACACATCTGAAATGGTATGAAATTATTACTTAAACGCATGCATTTGTCAGGTTAGACAAACCGTTTATTATATGTAAACAACATGCATTAGTGTAAAAGTCAAACTAGGCTGTAAATTCTGAGCTACAGTCTAGGTAAACTGACTTGGTCAAATGCAGCTTTAAACGTGCAAAGACAATGGCATGACATCTGCCTTTGCTTCTTAAAACACCTGACTTGATGCACAAACTTTTAACATCCAGGAGCAGAACACGGCTTTATAGCTTAAATATTTGAAGTAAATCTGCCTGTGATACGTCTATGTACTAAATAAACAAAGTTAACACATTGTTTAATAAACAGTTAAACTCCAAATGTTAAGATTTATTACAGTATGCCGTATGCAGTGGTCCCAAAAATGACCTAGATATTTAATTCACACCTGAAATCATTGCCTATAATTTTTTAACTCTTAAACTGAACCATTTTACAGATCATTTTGCATTAATATTCAACTGTTTTACAATTAATTTGTTAGTGTTCAGAAAGGTGTACTAACATTGGATAACTAGGCTTCTTCACACTACTCTTTTTGCCTTCATTTTGAAAACTAATAAATAAACGCACACAAATGCCACTATTTATGTCACTAATATTTTCAAATGCCTGAAATGCTGCAAACTAACAACAAAGCTCACATATACTCTATATAACTTACTGTACATGGTCCTTGTGATCTACAGTTAAATTTGTATTATTTATGTAGTCTATGTGACCCTGGACCACAAAACCAGTCTTAAGTCGCGCGGGTATATTATAGCCAAAGAATACACTGAATGGGTCAAAATGATCGATTTTTCTTTTATGCCAAAAATCATTAGGATATTAAGTAAAGATCATGTTCCATGAAGATAGTTTGTAAATTCCCTACAATAAATATATCAAAACATAATTTTTGATTAGTAATATGCCTTGCTAAAAGCTTCATTTGGACAACTTTAAAAGCGATTTTCTCAATATTAGATTTTTTGCACCCTCAGATTCCAGATTTTCAAATAGTTGTATTTCGGCCAAATATTGCCATATCCTAACAAACCATACATCAATGGAAAGCGCGATTATTCAGCTTTCAGATGATGTCTAAGTCTTAGTTTCAAAATATTTACACTTATGACTTGTTATGTGGTCCAGGGTCACATATCGCAAGCCGATAAACGCTGCAAATAACATTTCAATAAACACTTTTTTAAAAAAGAGACGTTACAGCAAACAGGTATTAGATGGCTAATACCTAATATTATTGCTAATATCAGGAATACAGCCCTATCATACGACTAAAGTGCAATAAACCCTGTTTAGAAACCAAAGTGGCAGCAACTTTCTACTTTTTGTCTTATTTTCATACTGACAAACAGACGCGTTCAACAACAAAAGCGCATAAACGCCGAGCATTGATGACGTCACACAATTGCGTGTAAGTTAACTTATCCACGGGAATAATTTAGCGAATTAAATCAACGTTACATTACTTAATGTGACTGGTCAGTTTGCCAACAAGCGTTTTAGTCCACACTGGTATATTAGAGAGCAGTTGAGGTCTTACCTTCGGCCGGGCGCGTTCAGAGTTGGAGAAAGACGAAAGGAGCGCAAAGCGAACGGATGGATTCAAACATGAGGATTGATGTACACTGTATTATTATCCCGAGTCATTCTTGGTCTCGTGCACGCGCTGTTGGATGATCCAGAGCTCCCACCAGCTCCTCCCTCCTACATCAGTGTCCTTCAGAGACCTTCCTGCCCACCTCACATATATACACTGATTGATTCGGGCTCCTGTGTCACCAGATAACATGCCACATTATACACAACGCCAGATGCAGTATACAGCCTGTTAACAATGACATCATCAGAATCTATCTATGCATACATAAGAGTTGTGTTACGACCTAAAAATAATTAAATAATACAATAACACATTTGTGCATAAAATACATTAGTGAATAATTTTGAGGACATATGCAAAGAAATAAATAATGTTAAAGGTTTCGAAGAGTAAAAATTGATAAAGGGAACCTCTTTCAAAAGGAAATCTCCTTACAGCAATCTATGGATCTACTTAACCATAGATGACTAAATGTCATCTATGGAAATTTTAGTGAGAAGATGAACAGCAGGCAGGAGAGACATCTGTTGGCCTGTGACAGGGAATACATAGCGTCAGAGACAGGAAAATATATTACAATGCATGTTTCGTTCAGGGTGATTTATGAGATGTCTAAAAACACAGAGGCCTGAATGTCACAGTTTCCGTGAAGTCAGAGGCAATGCAGGATGGGAGCTTTTGCAGGCTGAAGAAGAAAAATAAAATTGACAGGGAATTAACTAAACAAATAAATAAATATACACACACCCATACATTTATACATGTCATAACATTTTAAAATATTTTAAAATGGTTTTATTTCAACTCTCAGTTGAGAAATAACATCAAAATTCCAAAAAAAAAAAAAAAAAACCTGAAAATTCCAGATTTTTCATGTTTTTTTTTAAAGAATTCTCTTCTGCTCACCAAGCCTGCATTTATTTAATTCAAAATACAAAATCAGTAATATTATGACATATTTTTACCATTCAAAATAACTGCTTTCTATGTAAATATATTTTAAAATGTAATTTATTCCTGTCATCAATTTTCAGCATCATGACTCACATGACTCGCATGTCACATGATCCTTCAAAAATCATTCTATTATGTTGATTTGCTGTTCAAGAAACTTTTATTATTATTATTATTATTTTCATCAATATTTAAACCAGTTGAGTACCTTTTTCAGGAGTTTTTGATGAATAGAAAGATCCAAAGATCAGAATTTATCTGAAATAAAAAGCTTTTGTAACATCACACACTATACAGTTCAAAAGCTTGGAGTCAGTAACTAATTAGTAACTAAGTACTTTTTTAATGGGGGAGGGAGTAATGGGGGGGATAATTAATACTTCTATTTAGCAAGGATACTTTTGTTTTTGCTGTACTTTGGATGAAATAAATGCAGGCTTGGTGGGCAGAAGAAAAATCTTTAAAAAACATTACAAATCTTACTGTTCAAAAAGTAGTGTAGATGTGATTATATTTGCATATCATTAACAGTGATTAATTTAACAACTTCTAAATTAAATGCATACAGACCGAAAATCATTTTAAAATATATCACACGAAGCAAAGGTCGTTTGAGCATTTTCAGAAAGCACAGTACTGAATGCAAAAATTTTGTCAACTTTGAGCAGTGGAAGAGTAAAATACTGTCAATAAATTGTTAAAGATCATATTTCAGTTCTCAGATCCACAGAGCAGACATATCATTGAACTCCGTTGCCTGAGCATTTCCAGATGATATGCATAAAATATCAGAAGCAATATCGTGTCTAAAAGTAGCTAAAGTGTCTCTAAATTGTTTAAATATGAATGCTATAAAAAAAAATCCATACTACAACATGCCATCTCTGACCTGCCTCACCTAGTATCAGAGGCGGCTTTGGTTTTCTTAAAGTTGAACTGCCACATCTATTGTCTTATTTTATGCCATTGCCATGAAAATCAGCACACTCACATAGAGAATCAACTTTCAAACGCAAAACAGTATTGAGATTCTGTGTATTTATGATGCATCAGATGCAGCTTCACAATGTAAAGACAGTTACATTCACATAATTCAAAGTGGACATTCAGCATAAGCACAGATTTGAGACAAGAAATGACACACAAAATGTTTTAAACATTGTTATTATTGCCAAACATTTCAACAAGAGCACAGTTATTTAGTTGTAGATGCCAATGAAACAGTAAGAATATTGTAACATGTAAAAAAAAGTTTGAACAAACACTCTTAAGAGAAAATAAAGAAGCCAGCTCCTAGGTTGCCTATCTTAGAAGACCTGGTTGCTTTTTGAAAGAAAACTGTAACAGTAACATCAACACTTTAACTTAAAGGAAAGTTCACACAAAAATGAAAATTACTCCATGATTTACTCACCCTCAAGCCATCCTAGGTGTAAATGACTTTCTTCTTTCAGACAAATACTATTGGAGTTATACTAAAAATGTTCTGGCTCTTCCAAGTTTTATAATGGCATTGAATGGGTGTTGAAATTTTGAAGCAAAATAAAGTGCATCCATCCATCCATCATAAAAAGTGCTCCACATAGCTCCAGCAAACTGATGCATGTGGAGTACTTTTGATGATGAATGGATGCTTTTTTGGGGGGGGTTTTGAAATCACCCCCCATTCACTGGCATTATAAAGCTTGGAAGAGCCAGGACACTTTGAATACAACTCTGATTGTATTCATCTGAAAGAAGAAAATCCTAGAAATGCTTAAGGGTGAGTAAATCATAGGGTAATTTTCATTTTTCGATGAACTATCCCTTTAAGAAAGCCATCCTATTGCTCACATCTAATTAAAGGGACAGAGAATATTATAAATACTAAAAGCTGAACAACGACGGTTTGCTGCAGTATATGGCACACTGACTGACAGATGTAGTGTAGCAAATCTCCACATTTCAAGTGTCTCAAGTCTTTTGAAAATATTATCTCTCACAAAAATAGAACAATCTCTTGAAGCTGCCTTCAAAGAGAACAATCAACTGCATGTTTTTCATAAAAGTCAATTGGCACTTTATAACAGTCCGTGTTCAGAACTTCACAAAATTCCATAACATACAACACGCATGAATTTCTTTGAAAAGAGCTGGAGTGCTGCTCACTTTCAACAGCACACAAACACTTGTTAACGAGCCTCAGATTGAAATTACACACATTTATCTTTAAAAAGCCACTTTTAAAGTATTGTGTCATGGTTAAAAGCAGTAGTGAGATATGAATTTGAAGGAACATGACATTTCAGACAACTCTATTTTCCTTTCAAATGGAAACAAAAATATCCATATCTCCCTTAAAACTCAGTTTTGAGGACAGTTGAGGTCAAATGTTTACATACACCTTGCAGAATCTGTAAAATTGTAATTATTTTATCAAAGTAAGAGGGACCATACAAAATGCATGTTATTTTTTATTTAGTACTGACCTGAATAAGATATTTCACATAAAAGATGTTTGCATATAGTCCACAATAGAAAATAATAGTTTAATTTATAAAAATGAATAATACTATGTTGTTACCTGAATGATCCACAGCTGTTTTTTTTTTGTTTGTTTTTTTCAGTGATAGTTGTTCATGAGTCCCTTGTTTGTCCTGAACAGTTAAACTGCCGCTGTTCTTCAGAAAAAAAAAAAAAAAATTAAATAATATTTAAAAATGCACACATCTTCATTCTGTTCAAAAGTTTTCACCCCCGGGGCTCTTAATGCATCGTTTTTTCCTTCTGAAGCATCAGTGAGTGTTTGAACCTTCTGTAATAGTTGCATATGAGTCCCTCAGTTGTCCTCAGTGTGAAAAGATGCATCTCAAAAACATATCAGTGATTGTTGGAAAGGTTTCAAATACACAAAAAAGCTGAAAAACCAAAGAATTTGGGAGTCCTGAAGGATTTTTCTGAAGAACAGCAGGCAATTTAACTGTTCAGGACAAACAAGGGACTCATGAACAACTATTACCAAACAAAAAAACACAGCTGTGGATCATTCCGGTAACAACACAGTATTAAGAATCAACCGTATGTAAACTTTTGAATGGGGTAATTTTTAAAAAAACCAACTGTTATTTTCCGTTGTGGACTATATGTACGTATCCATATGTAAATATCTTATTCAGGTCAGTACTAAATAAAAAACAACATGCCTTTTGTATAATCCCTCTTATTTTGGTCAAATAATTTGCAGATTCTGCAAGGTGTATGTAAACTTTTGACCTCAACTGTATATCAAGTTGGTAATCTTTAAAACAGAATATATCCCAACACAAACAATACTTTATTGTTCGTACGGGCCATTGATTGAAACACAGCTTGTTTCATTACTTTCTACATTCATTTGTGAAATGTAATCAGGTTTAACCAACTGCTGGCTTTGTTAAAAGCTGCTACACACAGAAGAAGAAGGACGTACTGTAATGGCTGTCGTGAAGATCTTCAGGACGGTGAGCTGTCAGAAGCTCAGACCGGTATCAGATCGTAAAGTCTCTTGCGGCGTTCTTCAAGTCTTTTGTGAAGATGAAAGCACCATGAGCAGTGATGTGAGGTTAGCGTATGTGAGACGTCAGCCCTGCAGGTCAAAAGTCCTCAGACAGTGGCTAGAGCAGCAGTATGCTACAAAACTCACAGTGGTTCTGTGTGAGAAATACAAAGAGCAAGAAAGAATAATAATATACTTATGTCTTGTGCAGAAAACAGGGAAAACTTGCTGCCACAAGTGAACATCACACTGCTCACATCTCACAGGGAAAAAGCTTCCATACCTGAGATCAAAGTATACATGCAGATTAATGTGTGCGTACATAAGGGAGGTCATGTTACTCCCACAACAAGGCTGGTCGATGAAGTGCTATTGAAACATGGAGGGTTTTCTGGTATCCATTCACAAACACACACACACAACCTGACACTGAAAACGTAGAGTATTACAGGAGTAAAAGAAGCGAATGGAAAGAATTCCCATAAACAATTCGCTTCTCTTTCTCTCGTGCACATATGAAGCGAGCACCGCTCGTCTCTAAACATCAGTCGAACACTCAGGGTAAGAGGTAATTGGCGAGTGGATTAGATCTCTTAATGCACGTGAAGTAGCTGAGAGCAGCAGTCGAACAGGATGATTGGGTTACGTTGCTGGATGTTGATACTAAAACCACAGCGTTGCATTACAGATGGAACATGACGGGCAGCGAAGCAAGCACTGCCCATTTCAACCAATCAGATGAACAGGAAGATGAGGAGATAGAGGAAGCGACAGGGGTCGGAGAAAACAGCGTGAGAGAGATAGAAAGCAGGAGAGAGTTTTTTTAAATGTAAGAAAACTGAGATGTGTGGAAGTGAGGATGTTTTTGGTAAACGAATACGCACATAACAGTCGATCCCAGAATGCACGTGCATTTAAAGGGGAAATACACTACTGTTCAAGTATGACTTTTTAATGTTTCTGAAAGAAATCTCCTATTGCTCACCAAGGCTGCATTTATTTGATGAAAAATATAGTAAAAACAGTAACATTGTGAAATATTATTACAATTTTAAAGAACTGTTATCTACTTAAATATATTTAAAAATGCAATTTATTCCCGTGAGGCAAAACTGAATTTTCGCCATCTTTACTCCAGTCTTCAGTGTCACATGATCCTTCAGAATTCTGTGAGTTTGTGCTTAAGAAACATAACTGATTATTATGTTAAAAACAGCTGTGCTGCTTAATATTTTTGTAGAAACTGTAATCATTGTTTTCAAGATTTTTCAAATAGAAAGTTTAAAAGCACATTCATTTGAAATAGAAATATTTTATTAAAGATATTATTACTGCCTTTACTGTCATTTTGTATCAATTTAATGCATCCTTGCTGAATAAAAGTAGGGTACAACGAGGCTAAAGGCACCTTTGATATTACTGTCCTCTAAACCACTAGATGGCACAAAAATGTGGCATAGCACTTTACAAAATATTTGCTTTTCAAAATGCATGTGCAAATTTGTCTGATCCTTGACGCGATCACGTTCAGCAGTGCAAAGTCAATTCTGTGCTTATTTGATCTAATATTTGGTGTTTTTAAAAATGTTGTAGACTTAAGTAGCAAATGAGAATTGCTAAAATTCTTGAATATATCTCGAGACAAAGGTCTTCTTAATGATGTTCAGCTTTGATTAAGATAATTAAGGCAACTGTTTTTAAATAACAAAAGAATATGTAAAAATATGGTATTTGTAGTACAAACTTTGCTAAAGTGATTGTTTTGAACAAGCATTAACTTAAACATTAATTAAAAAACATTATTTTAGCTAAAGCATTTGTATCAATACTGTGTGCCTTTTGCCCCATGCTGGTGAGCCTTTTACCCCATGTGTGCAGTGCTGCATATAAACACTTTTTTTAAACACTACAGAGCGACAAAGAGAAAGCAAAAGTGAATTTTGCATCAGTACCTTTTGTGTACTCCTGCGAGTGCGGTCTCTCTGAGAGGAAACAGTTTAGGGTAGACGATGGTGAACATGGGCTGACTGCAGCGGTGACAGTGACCCAGAGGCCACTGGACCACATCTAGCAGACTCTTGGGCAACAGAAACGGTGTCCGAAACTTCACATCTGCACACAAGATGGGAGAACATGAGAATATTTAGGCTGGAGAATGCGAATGAACCTGATGCAATCCAATGCTTTGTTGTAGGCTGACTTACCCTTACTGGTCCAGTTGTGGGCCGCATGTAGGACTCTGCACGCCAGCTCTTCCAGAGGCAACACGTGGTCGGTCTCCGAGCCGATGGCCTTCACTTCAGAGGGCAGAGGAATAGTCACATCTCCCAACGTTAGACAGATCTGCTTCACGTCAGAGATCTGTGCAGCTAGACCACATCTGTGCATTCAGACAGATAAATAACATCAAATGAACACTGACATGTTGAAAAAGCCAGGAAACAACTACACCAACTACCATGAAAAGCTATATATATATATATATATATATATATATATATATATACACACGTTATTATACGTATAATGTCGGAAAGTCTTGCATTTTTCCAACCAGAATCTGCTGGGGTGAATCTCTCTTGGGAAAATATGCAGTGAAAGCAGCAGAACGTCAATAAGTCAAGCTCGAGTTTATACTTTATAGAAGAACTAGTTGGGAGATTTACAATGGCAAATCTTTAAAAGATATTCAAAAGTTTTGTTGTCTGTCTGGGGAAAGCGAGCTCTGCTTGTAGAGTTATGTGTGTGAAAAAAAATCAATGTTGTTTACTTTGAGATGGATGGAAAGTCTGACCAAAGACTCTACACACATTTTCCACTAGTTTCTGTGGCACTTTGTCCAGTCGTTCACAGGAATCTCAATGAGTTCCACTTGGTGCATGCTGATTCATTATTAATGATCTATTTCAGATTTAACTGGCCATAATGTCACATTACTTATTTATGTACATATATATTAGAAATATGTGCAATGAGTTTATTTGTAATTACTTTATAGTCATTTTTAAATCAAAGTTTGGAGTTCAATAGCATACTACAGTGACAGAAAACTCACTCACCCACTGCAGCCGATGACTTTGTTATAAAGATAGGATGGGAGTCCCTTCAGATGAGTGTTGTTGTCCACAAAGACAAACTGCAGCTCCATGGAGCGCCCCAGATCTGACAGAAATATAAAACATCAGTATATGTGGCCCTGAACCACAAAACCAGTCTTAAGTAGCACGGGTGTATTTGTAGCAATAGCCAAAAACACACTAGGGAGTCACTGCATGGGTCAAAATAATCATTTTTTCTTTTATGCCAAAAAATCGTAAGGATATTATATAAAGATCATGTTCCATGAAGATATTTTGTAAATTTACTACCTTAAATATATCAAAACTTAATTTTTAATTAGTAATGTGCATTGCTAAGAACTTCATTTGGACAACTTTAAAGGTGATTTTCTCAGTATTTTGATTCCAGATTTTTTAAATAGTTTTTTGGCCAAATATCCTAATAAACCATACATCAATGGAAAGCTTATTTATTCAGCTTTCAGATGATGTATAAATTTCAATTTAAAAAAAATGACCCTCATTACTGGTCCTCGGTCACACATCGGCAACAATGTCAAATAATTCACCTGGTATTTATGCAATAAATTCCAAGACCTTTAAAGTCATACAATAGATGTGCACGTACTGTAGCTCTCAAATATAAATAATGTTTGGTCTGTTCATCACAAAAAGCCATCATATAGTTTCACAGAACTAAATTTGGACTAAGCATAATTGGACAAATTATGATGCTTCCATTACTGTTCAAAAGTTTGCATTTTTTTGATGATCAAGGCTGCATTTATTTGATGAAAAATACAGTTAAAAATGTTGTAAAATATTATTATAATTTAAAACATTGTTTTTTATTTTGATATATTTTAGAATGTAATTTATTCATGTGTTGCAAACCTGAATTTTTAGCATCATTACTCCAGGTTTTAGTGTCACATGATCCTTCAGAAATCATTCTAAAATTCTAATTTGCTGCTCAAGAAACATTTTGATTATTACCAATATTTTTCTTCTAATCTCTTTGATAAATATAAAGTTAAAAGAACTGAATTTAAATGAAATTTAGTTTTTTTGTAATATAATACACGCCTTTATTTTCAACTAAATTAATTCTTGTTGAATAAACTATTCATTTCTTTAAAAGCAAAATACGGACAAAAATTCGTACTCTGACCCCAATATTTTTTTCTTTTGTGTAAATGTAAATGTTACTTTCTTGACCACACTATCATATCTTCTCACCCAGGGGCAGTGATGTCAGGCAGTTGGCAGCCATGGAAAGCTCATTGAGGTCGGGCAGCAGACAGAGCTGGCGAGGAACGCAGTGCAGCAGGTTGCGGTCTGCCGTCAGGCACTGCAGGGACTGACACTGGTGCAGACGCTCCGGAAGAGTCCTCAGGAGGTTCATGGACACGTCGAGGGTCTCTAGCTCTCGGAGATCTCCCAGCTCTACCAATACAAGCACGCATACATTTCTGTTAAAGTTTCAATCAGGTAAAAGCACGATATTACAACCCTAGGGAGTCACTTTATGCCCTCTGCTGGCAAAAACAGGAGCTGATACATTATGGGATATTGAACACCTTCCCACATGTGTGCAATGCATGTCACTTATTAAAATATGCTTGAAACTGCTGGAACGATTAATAGTAAAACACTTTGTTTGGAACAATTCACATATGATAAATTAAAGCCATGAACAGTCTCGGCTTCAGATGAAACACTGCCCAATTAAAATGGAAAAGAGCAATAAAAAGACTGATCTAAAACAACTGTGTGTTTTAAAGCAAAGTATTTAAAGAGAGTGTCAAAAAGCTTAATCATCTTCCAACAGTCTCTCTATGAAGTTTTACTCCTCAGAAACATTTAAGTGTCATGTTGAGTGCAAACAATCAAAGTTTCTTCACTAAATGAAGTTTAATAACTGTACAGAAGTTTAAAAGCTTTGCTCAGCTGGTGAGATGCAGTTAAAGTTGCTTAATTACACTGGGGGAAAAACGTTACAGATAATGTCTATGAAATAAATTAGCTGTTTAACTAGAAACATTATTAATTACACTGTTGCAGCACTGTATTTATATTCTGCTCTCATATGTTTTACAATCTTCTGCAAGCAATTTAGTTCAAACCACAGAGTTAATAAGTAAATAAGTTCAAGTTAATTGATGCATGCAGCATGTAAGTATTTGCATTCAATCCGAAATGTTTATTTTAAGGTTTTTAAGCACAGTAAAACAATAAAACAAAATATACAGCAATTCTTTCTTTTTTTTATTAGTCTTTTCTGTGCATATCAGTATTATCAGCATTAACAACTTAATCATTCTCAGCTTTTTAGATTAATGCTAATAAATGTTTGCAACTCACCTTGCGGGAGAAATTTCAGTTGATTGTTGGCCAATCGCAGATGTCGTAATGAGCGCAGTCGACCAATCTCCGGACAGATGACCTGAAGAGCGTTGTCACTCAGGTCCAGTGACTGCAGCTTCACTAGGTTGCCAATTGCTGGAATGACAACACAGTGAATTATCCAATGCATATTGTACCTGACATCAAAATATTGCTGTATGATCATGAGATAAAATTACCTTGGGGAATCATTGCAATATTGTTTGAGTGCAGGTATCTAAACAGAACAAAAGACAGGTTGCGGGACTGTTTCATAATTTTGTTTTTTTCTCAGATGTAGCACATATGTAGCTCAAATAATTATGTTTTTACCAAACTTAGATTCATCACATTCACATCATATATTGTTGAAACCAGAAAATGGTAATTATTTTACCAAAATAAGAGGGATACGCTTACGCTTGATTCTTAATACTGTGTTGTGATTTTGAGATCCATCTTTTCACACTGAGGACAACTGAGGGACTCGCATGCAACTATTACAGAAGGTTCAAACGCTCACTGCTGCTCCAGAAGGAAACACGATGCATTAAGAGCTGGGGGGTGAAAGCTTTTTGAATTTGAAGATCAGGGTAAATTTAACTTATTTTGTCTTCTGGGAAACATGTAAGTATCTTCCATAGCTTCTGAAGGGCAGTACTAAATTAAAAAATATGATATCTTTAAGCAAAATAAGAAAAATGTACACATCTTCATTCTGTTCAAAAGTTTTCACCCCCGGCTCTTAATGCATCGTTTTTCCTTCTGAAGCATCAGTGAGCATTTGAACCTTCTGTAATAGTTGCATATGAGTCCCTCAGTTGTCCTCAGT
>JAHKKF010520893.1:0-17580 GCA_019740295.1 Labeo calbasu | reverse complement strand
GCAGTCCTTTATGATTGGTCTACCGCGTACGGCGTGTCGGAAAACGAAACGCCCATTGCCATAACTGACTGACATCCCTGGATACTTGTCAATACATAGAAAAGATAGCATCGATTTTACCATAACAATTCGAGCCAGAGTCTGATGATGAAACGGCTGAAGTAGCTGATCGACAAGTTAGCATGGCCTACCGTGGAAAGTGCTCGCAATTTGCTTATGTAAGCGAACCGGGCACACCTCTATGTTGTAAACTTCAACACTGTATAATGTATTAAGGCGGCTTTCACACCGAACGCGGAAAGCGCTGCGCTGGCCGCTGGGTTCAGTGCAGCCCTTCAAAGTGCAGCGGCAAAAGTTCATTTGAACAACTCATTTGAACTTTGTCTGCGGCGTGCGCTTTGGTCGAGGCAAAAACAAGCCGTCCTCGCGCGGCAAAAGCAATTAAAACGAATGGGTTTCATAGCACAGCACTTTCCGCATTCGGCGTGAAAGCCGCTTCAGGCGCCATCCTTTATCATTACTCCAACTAATGAGACAGACAGTCAAGCTGCAATCACAAATTGTCAGACTACAGTGGGTCCACAGCTGAACAACAGAACTACAGAAGCGTGATTTAGCCGGTTAGCAAGACATGTGCAGGGTTGTTCCACAACATAACATACACAACTACGTATTTTGAACGATCGCTAGAAAATACAATCTTTGTAGATTCATCATCTTTTGGAAGTGAATATAAAACAGTATTACTTACAGCATAGGATACAGCGTCTTCCGTATAATGTACATGTAAATTTCCATGTGACGTAAACCACATTAAAATTTATGGGCGGGCAAGTTGTTCACGACGTAGAATGTGGGTGGACATTATGCAAACATGTTACTTCGTGACGTGTGGCCGTAACAGAAAAAGACTCGAAATCCCGACGACTCGTTCAGGCAAATGTGAGCCGACTCTTTTTTTTGATAGACAATAACTTTATTTATCGTGCACTGTCGGCTTCACAACTTTGCAGATAGTTTATGTTCACATACAGCTACATGACACACTACATGAAAGATCATATTTGAAAAGGCATAATAGGGGCACTTTAAGACTTCTGTACACTTTGCAGTGTCTTAAAAGTTTCAAAAGTGTCTGGTGGTGCAGTATGTATCAGATTGTCATTGTCCTCATTTCCGTATGATAATTGATAATGATTGTGTCAGAGGGGTTTGCATGAATAACAAATTATCCCAGTAGAACTGACTAGGCATACAGTGGACAGGAAAGAGTTCAGGGAGTGGAATGAATATGGGTCACTGCTTTGCAACAAACAAGAAACAAAATACATTTAACGTTTAGAAAAAATTCACACAATAGATTGTTGTCATTATCATGTTCTTTTAGCACTCTGTGCTATTCTTTGCTTACCTTGCAACCTTAGATGTACTGTGTTCACTACAGTGGGCAAATGTGTACTTTAACTCTTTCAAAATACATAAAAGTATGAAAACAAAACATTACAACAAGTTATTTTCCCCATATAGTGGGCTTCAATGGGGAACAACAGGTAGAAGGTCCTAATTACAGCTTCACTGCAGCTTCAAAGGGTCTTATGTAGTGAAATGATCTGTCATTTTCTTAAAAAAATAAGAATAAATTATATACTATTTAACCACAAATGCTCGTCTTGCTCTAGCTCTGCAATGTGCGTCTACGAAAAGATATCTCATTTTCTCCTCCAACTTCAAAATCGCCCAACATCATTGTTTGACCTTTTTTTGCAAAGGGAGTTTGACTTAGTCTTTGCATGTTTTTTAGAAAATGCCCATTTGTTTTGCTACATATTCCCTTATTCCTTAGCTGGGATCGTGTAGAGCCCTTTGAAACTGCATTGAAACTGCAATTTGGACCTTCAACCCAATGATTCCCACTGAAGTCCACTATATGGAGAAAAATCCTTGAATGTTTTCCTCAAGAACCTTTCTTTTCGACTGAAGAAATGGCATGGGGGTATGTAAATTATCAAGAAATTTTAATTCTGGAGTGAAATCTTTGATGTTCCTCACAGCTTTCCCCCTCCTCTGTAAGTATCTCACTACTGATTAAGGCCAAAAAAAAAAAAAAAATCAATGAAATGTCATGTCCACAAATTCCTGAAAATATGCCTTGTGTTTTCATTAAACCAAACAGATCAATGAGGTGTCCTTCCCTCAGTCTCCTCAAAATGAGATTCACTGGCAAGCATTTGTAGGTACTGTAGTTTCCTTAGACCTCACCATGGACTATCACTGCATACCGAATGTGAACTTCTCTCTGAGTAACTCAGGGGTGTAACTGCAAAAATCCAACACGTAAGCACCAAGCACAAATAATAGCACCTCTCAACACTGGGGTAATAATCAAAGCATAAATTATGCCTTATCAGCTGCTGCCAACAGAACTTCCTTTTACTCCTTATCAAGAGAAATAATGCCTGACAAAATTATTGTCTTTCACTCATTGCTGAAAGGAAATATGGCAGCACAGTTTTCCTTTGTATATCACAATATGAAGTTTCCTCTATGGAGTTCAACAGCATTATTTGCACACCAACTGCTTATGTTGCATATTAGCCAAGTGATAATTTGCAATACGTCAGTAAGGAGAAGTATATAACGTATAACATTTCAAAATGAAATTATGCTAAATGATGTTATGTAATGTACTTCTTTTATAATATCTCTGTCTCTTAAGCTGGGTATTATAGTGGTAGCGTTAATGCAATTCAATAAATCTGTTTCAAATCTGAATGTATAGAGCAAAATGTAACTCCATTCTTATCCTTAATATCTTGGAATGAATAAAAGCTGCTTGTTATACAGCTTTGTCTAATGCTCAAAATGGAAAACCTGAATATTTGATGTCAGATGACATTAGTATAGCCTCTTACATTTGTAACCTTGGTGACTGTCGTTGCCGATTTGCTAAAATCTGCCCCCTTTTTGTCTCTCTCTTTTTATTTCTCAGTTTGGTAGCATCAAAAAAACCAGAAAACCCTCCGGGAGGAACAGCATCATCACCCTCTGACTTCCTTGACAAGCTCATGGGAAGAACCTCAGGTTATGATGCCAGAATTAGGCCCAACTTTAAAGGTAGAACAAACAAGCTCTTTCTCCTTACATAAGGAATATATTGTGTTGTCTTTAAGGGTTATTAACCACCACTTCTTGTTTTTAATTTGATGTCTTTAAAACCATTAGTTACAGTGATCATTGGCGAGATTCATATTTTATTTGGTACAAAGCTAATGCAAATGTGACTCTATATTTTGTTTCATGCTATGAAATGATTATGTAATAACACTGCACATCTCCTGGTTCCAGCTGCCTCTAGACATTTCTGCTATGACCCTGAAAACATTCATTCATTATGCTGTTACAGAATGGCCCTGAACCCAAACCATCTCAAACTATAAATCAGTCTGAGCTTTCTTAAATTATTAAGCTGGCAAAGGACTTCCCCTCGGAAGCTCATTTACAGAAGCCAGTAATTCATAAATGTCAAGTAAAGGGAGTTCGAAAAGCTACAAAAAAATGGGGCAATTCTGAATGACAGGAATCTGGCTTAGGCATGTTACAAACAGATGTATAATTTAGCATGGATTTATGTTTGAAGTTCATTGTAGACAACAGATATTGTAAGTAAAAAGAAATAAGAAAAGAAAGAAAGAGAAAGCAGATCAAATCACCCAAATTTCCTAACTTTTCCTCCTTCCGTTACTAAATCCTTAGGAGGCCATGCAGTGTTACTATGTCTTTTTTAGTCTTGATCATGACTTAATTTCCACCCAAAAATTACTCTCTCACGTCGCTTCAAACCTGTAAGACCTTCGTTCATCTTCTGAACACAAATTAAGATATTTTTGAAGAAATCCATTCAGTTACATTGCTGTCTATGCAGGGTCAGAAAGTTCTTGGTTTTCATCAAAAAATATCTTAATTTGTGTTCAGATGATGAACGAAGGTCTTACGGGTTTGGAACGACATAAGGGTGAGTCATTAATGACAGAATTTTCATTTTTGCATGAACTATCCCTTTAAATGTTTTATTTTTTTTGGTGTAGAATTAACAATTTTACATGAATATGCAAATGAGATGGAACAATGGATAACATTATTTAATAAGAAAATGAAAAACAAAAGCATTAAAAGTATTAAATAGTTTATATGTATTTACACATACATAATGATTAACCAACAAGTCTAATAGAAAGTATCTTTGTGGAGACTGATTTTGCTCTTCTTTCCACAGGTCCACCAGTGAATGTAACATGCAACATATTCATTAACAGTTTCGGCTCCATTGCAGAGACAACTATGGTATGTATTCCCAATCTGGCGATATTTTGTGCGTTTTCATGCATAAATGCCCCATGGCAGTGTTTACCCAATATAAATCATGGCAATTATATTAGCACTGCGTTGATTGTTTCCACAGGGTGTAATTAATGCACAGTCTGTCATTAAAATTCACAGTTCAGACTTAATGGAGCAGTGTACCACATACTCAAAAGTATGTTTTGTATGGAGGAAATGGTTCTGTTTGCGTGCATGTTGTATTATATCTAAATTCATATTGTAAGACTGTAGGACACTGTTAGGAAGTGTCCACTGGCTGAAGGTCATAGGAAGTGCAAACTTGCTTCCATCACCAGGCTCCTATAAAAAAGTAATTTTGTAATGATGTGTGTGCACACCAAAAGTCAACATTGGTTCACTGGAAATAAGTGCCTCTATATACATTTCTGCAAAACTGAAAAAATGTACCTATATGTACAAATCACTGCCATTTCCAGTTGAAATGAACACTAGAAGCAGTAAAACTCTGACAACTTTTATTCCTTTTCACACAAAGTATAATTTACAGGTACAGAGTTTTGATTAACAAAGCCTAATTTTCACACAATTACTTGCAGAATATTATGTTATGACTTTAAACAAATGTAACATTCTGCATGATTGGAAAACTGATACTTTTGACCACTGTCGTCACATATACAGCTTCATATGCACAAGTTTTCTAATTCAGTAGATTTGCTTGGTAGCTGACACGATACAGCGTTGCACTTGTATGATGAAGAGCTCTGGTACAAACCTTGTGAAACTATGGTTCGACAAAAGTAGCTCAAATCCGCATAAGAAAGTTGAAATAGCACAGCTGCATCAACAAATGCACAGCTGCATCACTTTTGCATTTGTTAACACTATTGGGTTAGGTTTAGACTGCGTGTCCACCAAAGTGTTTTTTTTCCCAGCTGAAAATGCTAGGCGCCCTGCTGAAAAAGCTCAGCTGTGAGCGCTTGAGAGCATAGCATTTTTTTTCCCATTAAAATGCTGCTATGATACGGAATATCCGCTGAAGTAATGGCAAAAGCATTGCAAATGAAATGTTTCTCCAAGCATTATTTTTCATAACAGTAATATAGTAGTCTGGCATTTCCATCTGGTAAAGACATAAATACTCTAAGACAAGCAATATTAACTTCTCCAATGTTGTTCAGTCATAGTACAAGCAGGGTGATCGGTAGTCCCGCCCCTCCTCCATTCTGTTTGGTTACCCAAATAAAAAGTGACAGTGATGAGCACAACGTTTTACTCAAGGTTGAACATTCTTCAACTCTCTGCGGCGAGAAAAAAAACAGCCAATGTTCAGCGCGGAAAAGACGCTCAGCGCTCGCATGCTCCCACCATTTGAAAAAACGTGGTGCTCCCATTGAGAACAACTGAAAAAATAAGGCAGCCTCGGAAAAAAAAAACGCTTCAGTGGACACGCGGCCTTAGGGTTGGGTTTGGTGTAGAGGATATTTTCGACACGATAGAACATTAATCTTTAGTGACACTCCCTGGATATTTGATTTCTGAACAGCCGCAATACGTACTTCAAGCAGTGTCATAAAAACACAATACGTAACTGTACCAACGTAATAAAAACGTTCCATGGTCATGTATTAAATGTGTGTTTTAGCGCCACTCTCTGGACATTTCACTTTGAAACTGCCGTGAAACGTGCAGTAAGGTATGTAATTAGGGTGTTGCAGAAATGTATACAGAGGCACGTATTTTCATGAGCCTGGGTTAGCAAAAGCGAATTTAATTATTTGCGCAAGTAGATTGCAAATGAAGTCAATACAACAACACAAATCGATGAAAATTCACACTGGATTGCCATGAACATGCGATATAAGTCTCAATCACAGCTTCCGCACGAGTTAAAAAAATCGAGTGTAAAATTCACTTGTTGCGCAAACCAATTAGCAAAGAGCTTGTTGACACATGCAGTTTGACACGTCCAGTTATATCAGGAAATGAAGGTGAGCATTATGTTATGCATTTATTGGCATGACTGACACAAAAACCGTGACTAATCTAGAGTGATAACACAGTGTGTACACACCAGAAGACAAATTTGGGAGGACTTTAGAAACCTTTAGTCTTTCATCTCACAGTCTGACTGAGCTTTCAGTACCCTAAAATGTTTTGTCTTCACATTTGCTAAAAAGCAGTTGCAGTAAGCTATCTGAATTTATTTCACTCAGAATCTTCCAGTTACATCATTAAAAAAAACAGTAGTATCCTTCACTAAAGTCAATCATAGATCCAGTCATATGGAAAGCTTCCCCAAACAAAGTACTGTTAATGGACCAATGACATATGAGTGTCCATTATAAATAAAAAAGAAAAACCTTTTAAAGGGGTCATGACATGAGAAATCAAATTTTCCTTGATCTTTTGACATAAGAGGTCATTATGCTATAAAAACACATTGAACACTGCTAAAACTACTTGTTTTCTACTTCCAGGTTTTTATTATGTAACAGAGATGAATATGTCAGCACATGACTGCAAGCACAGACACAGATCAATGCCTTTTTTATCTGCTCACTGGCATGTTAAGGAAATGCAGAGGAAATATAACAGGATCGCTGAACTAAAAGTAAAATTTCCTTCAAAGGATATTATAACATTAGACAGAAGTGGCCGTTTATTTTCAACAGCGTTCCGCCGTGAATTCTTTACTAAACTAGTCACCATTCAAAGAGTTCCCAAACAGACGTTTACAGAAAGATTCATTCTAATGCAAATCTGTGATCATTGTCGGTTATGCGTCAGTAAATTAAGCCAGTGACTAAACAGTGAACTTCACACTATTTCTCTTAGCAGCATGGAAATTGAGCAAGAAACGCTCGCTTTATAATCACTGGAGCTGTCATTCAAACAGTATTGACTACAATATGCACTCACCAAAACTTATCATCAATGATGCTGTACACAGCTGAATGAATCTCTCCTAGGCATTGCATTTGTACTGTTGGTTGTGATGAAAGCATTCGTCAGAGTGTAGAAATTACTGTGATTATAAATTGCGAAAGGTCTCAAAAGTGTTTAACATCAGTGGTTTACAAGAAGAGCTGGAGACAACACTGCGGGTTAACAAGAACCCTTGGGATGAATTATATCAGGAAAAGAGATGGGAGAATGGTTCAGACAAGAGTTCATGCAGAAGAAAGCATCCCTGCCTCGGATGTAGCGGGGTCTGGGTTGCTTGTATTCAGGTTGCCATATCTTGAAACCTCCAGGCAATCAGCAAGTGAGAGGCAAAAGTAGTTATTATTCTTTCTTGTGCAGTTCATCCCTCCAGGGATCTTGTTTGTCCATTATATGCCACCATGGTTGAATAGAAGGGCTCCAGGTGTGCTTAGCAATGGAACTCTGTGCATGTTGCGCTTTTTTTTTTTCTTTTTGATGTTTGATTACATCTTACTCTGCAGACAGCCAAACAAACACACATTTGGGATCACCCCATTACAAACCATATCTACACACATGAACAAGGAGATGTGCTTTTAGCTTATCTACACAAGTGTCCCAACATTGCTTTCTGTGAACGCAAATGCTCATCCCACACACACACACACACATACACACTGAGAGTGCCTTGTCGCCTTCATCCCTCAGCTTGCTCTGAATAAGTTATGCGCTGTGAGATGGCACACTCACTCTGAAGTAATTACGTCTGAAGAGACTACGCTTTTGCCAAAGCTTTTTCTTCACTCTGAGTGGACTTTTCTTCATAAATATTCCTTCCTTCAAGCAGGATACAAGTCTCTTGTCATTTACTCAAATCAACAAACTGTTCTTTGTGATCCAGGGTACAGCTACATTTTTCCATGTAATAAGCCTCATTGGCATGACACAGTTTTTTTTGGCCCGGATTAATTAAGCTATTCAAAAACACATTTAAAAGGCAACTCATACAGACACTGACCTGAATGCTCGTTTTTTGTAATGGACATTCTTCTGATGAAAACTTCTGTATGCAATGGTTTTTCACCAACATGCAGGAAGTTTTAAATATGGACATTTTTCTTACACAAACACATTGATTCACTTCAAAGGGCCTTTATTAACCCCTGGATCCGTGTTGAGAACTTCTTATAATGGATGGATGCACTTTATTGGACTTCAAAATCTCAACACCCATTCACTGTTATTATATAGCGACAGCACATTTCATAATATAACTGATTGTATTAATCTGAAAGAAAAAAAGTCATGTACACTTATAGGATGGCTTGATGGTGAGTAAATCATGGGGTACTTGATCATTTTGAGTCAACTATCCCTTTAATATCAGATTATCTCAAAAACACATTGTTAAAGTCTATCAAGAAAGTATATTTTAAAAAAAATTGTATGAACATCTGGATATGTTTGAAGTTTACTGGTAAATAGAATATACTCTAGACATTTTAACACATAATATCTTAAGGAGAATTTTAATGTGCAGTAATAAACAATATCCCTCAGATTTGTTGTCCCAATCTAGGTTTAAGGGTGAAGAAGAGGGTAAAATGCCATGTAAAGGAATTCTCTCTAGATATGCTTACCCATATGTCACATATGGATTATAGTAACCCTTCCTAGATTCCCTGCCCTTACCATCTGGCCCTTGGAGATCGCCTTCCCTCAGCATTAGGGCCATGGGATAATCCTAACATTCAGGAACAAAGGACACTGCATTAACAGAACACTATTCTGGACAATCCTCAGTTTCTAGACAGCTGATGACAACATGAAACTGTTTATATTTCTTCATACACCACTTAAATTTATATATATATAAAAATCACATTTGCATAATGTTCTAAATACAATCTCATTGTTAAAGGAGAAGTCCACTTCCAGAACAACAATTCACAAATAATTTACTCACCCCCTTGTCATCCGAGATGTTCATGTCTTTCTGTCTTCAGTCTAAAGAAATTATAGTTTTTGAGGAAAACATTTCAGGATTTTCTTCATATAATGGACTTGATTGGTGCCCCGATTTTGAACTTCCAAGCTTCAAAGGGCTCTAAACGATCCCAGCCGAGGAATAAGGGTCTTATCTAGCGAAACGATCTGTCATTTTTCAAATAAAAATTTGTATACTTTTGTGAGCACAAAAGCTCGTGTAGCACAGGCTCTGGGATGCGCGTCCACGTACTGTTGAATCAGGTCGAAAGGTCACGCTGAAACTAGACTAAGAAAGTGCAAGTAAGTCAAACGCTGTTTACAAACAAAAAGCTACAAAGATGTCGGGCAATTCTGAAGTTGTAGGAGAAAATAAGATTGAGTTTTTCGCCATACAGTACACAGACGATGAACTTACACGTGATTCGTAGTAGTGAAGGGAAGTTCGGATCATTTTACCGACTCGGACCTTTGAGTCTTGTTCAGCAAAATGAACGAATCTTTTTTCCAAGTCATTTGTTCGTTTTAGCAAAATATAATTAAAATGTTACGTGTTACTTCCCTAACACATCTACTGCTTACACAAACGTTGATCACACTACAAACAAGACAAAACAATAATGCTATAAAATTAATCAATTGTTTACCTGGGTCTTTAGTCTAAGATTACCTCACCTCACATCAGACAAGTTTTCAGGTTTGAGTCGTTCGTTTATCATGTGACAACCCCATAAGCTCAACCAATGCAGTGTGAGTCGAAAAAGAATTGATTAGTTCATCTCTCGAGTCTTCTGGTTTGAGTCATTTGTTCATCACGTGACAGCCCCATAAGATGAACGAATGACTCAAAAAACCCGAAGACTCAAAACAGGTGAACTAATTCCAGTACAGAACCTAACAGGATGTTGCACATTCGCGACTGAACGAATCACTCCCCGAGACGACTCGTTCTTCCCGAGTCACATTAAAGATTTGTTCAAAATGAATGAATCTTTCATGAACGACCTATCACTAATTCGTAGCATTCCTCGGCTGGGATCATTTAGAGCTCTTTGAAGCTGCATTTAAACTACATTTTGGAAGTTCAAAGTCGGGGTACCTTCATTATATAAAGAAAAATTCTGAAATGCTTTCCTCAAAAACCATAATTTCTTTACGACTGAAGACAGAAAGACAAGAAGACTTTGGAGGACAAGGGGGTGAGTAAATTATTTGTAAATTGTTCTGGAAGTGGAGTTCTCCTTTAAACAATTTCTTACATTTAATATAATCAATATCTACAAGTAAAATCCTTTCAAATGTACAATATGTGGTTTTGTGAACTTGACTATTAGCTAGTAATTAGCAAATTAGTTTGGAATCGTCAAACCTATTACTGTCAACCTGTTACTTTTTAGAGTAACAAGTTTTGAGATGTGGGTAACAGGGAGGACATTGATTAGCTTTGACCCTGTTTTTAGAGACTGTGTAAAATTCACAAATTTTAAAGGTCACCCTTGGTATGTTATTGAGCTAATGCGCATTTCATTCAGTGGCGTATGAGTTCTAATTAAACTATAGTAAGTACCGTAACACTTGTGTCAGTAACAGGGTTGACAAAAATACCAAAACAGTCATAAAATAAAATAGTCATAAAATAGAAGACTACATAGCCTGAGATGGCACAATACAATTTCTTGTCATTTTGAGGTCCTCATTTCTTGCATATATATAAAATATTGAATAAACTTCTTTTATTTTTCAATTTTTCCAAGTGGAAAAGGCACTGATTTTGTGGAATGACTCCTGAGGACTGAATTACCAAACATTTCAAACCAGGGAGTTTTTGAAAATGAGTTTTTTCTTCCTGATTTCACTGCTTCAATCTATTATTCCTCTATCGTCCAATTATGAGGTTACGAAGGTCTCCTCTCAGGAGTTTTTTTTTTTTTAGAACACCATTTTTAAAGGGGTTGTTGTTGAACATGTTTGCAAGCTGACTGATTCCTCTTTTTGCCACATCTGCCTGTTCTGGAAAACCGAGATATTAAGATCTGAGCAGCCCAGTTCTGTACACCAACTGATGAGTACGATAATCTCAAGATTATCGTCTGCTTCATAAAGTCGAGATACAATGGTGTAATTTGCCATTTAATCAACACGAAATCAAAATAGATTTTATAATTCCATCTCCACATTGAAGAGTGGTTTTGCATGTCTGGACTGTTGTAAAACCTGATTGCTCATTTTGGCATATGCTGACAACATGCAGGCTTAGAGTTGCCAACTGTAATGCTGACAACATGCAGGTTAAGTGTTTCAATACTCACTACCAAAGCAGTGAATGTATTGACAGGGCTATCTGGCAGTTACAGAAGCCTTAGACATATGGAGATGTGATTAATCGCTAGCTTGTTGGCACAGGCGCACATTCCTTCTCACTGCCAGTGGGTCCCGCTTGAGTAGGCAATCACACAGCAGATGTGTGGAGATTGCTATGGAGCCACTGAAGGCCAGCAGTTGGTTGAGCAATCGCAGATGCGATGCACGGGTTCTGTCAAGCTCCTCCGCACCGACTGCACAGAAATGTGCAAAGGACAGAATTAGCCGCTAAGATGATGACAAAGCAACCAAGAGATTGACAAAGCAGTGGTGTGACATCTATAATGAAAGTAAGCCATGCATCATCAGCTGAGATGTTGGACAATTCAGTGATCTGTGAGCGTCAGCTATGTTCCTGTCAACAAACCACCACGGTTAGATGTTTAGGAAGTGGAGCAGAACACTGATGTTTTTTTTTTTTTTTACTTTTTTTGTTTGTTTGTTTGTTTGTTTCCGCTTATCACGTCCTCAGCATTTAAATGTTGACAAGTGATGGATCTGAAAAAGTTGAGGTTTGCCTACTATGAATATGCCCGAATAGTGAATCTGTATTCGGAAAGAATACAGAGCCACTAAAGGGACACGGTTAGCCGCTTGCTAGCGGTAGTCTGTTACATTACTGTACATAAAGTTTCACTTACCATATAAACAGAGTAAGGAAATCTGCATTACACGTCATTTCTGCTCCAAACACGGTATTCGGATTCGGGCACATCCCTATTGCCTAGTCACTAATTGTGTTACACTAGTTTCTCATGTGAAACTACACAAGTAGAATTTATCTCACCACTCATTCACTCTGACGCACAGAGCTTCTAACAAAGTTCTTCGAGTATTTTAAAAAGACACAGATAAGATATGAAAACCGCCCGGTTCTCCATGCGCTTTGCTGCCTAACAAATTGTGTCACCCACGCGCTGTCACCTTCCATTCATTATTAGTGGCTGCTCGTCTTAGTTGCTTTCAGGCAAATTCAGTCTGACTAGACATAGTATATTCTTCTTCTTTTAAAGTCTGAACAAAAGAACTATTGTTGTGAAAAGCAGAAGTTCCATTCTCTCCTCGGATGCATTTTTAACATTTATTAGTTTCAGATTATCGTAAATCTGTCTCCAAGCTTATTGTCGAGGTTCATTGAGGTTTTGTCTTCATTACTCATGCATTTCTGCCAGGCTTCTAGGCAAATATCCTGAAAAATTATGGCATATATAAAACAGTATTACATTTTATCCTCAGAACTTTAATTTAATATGGACTGTGAGCTATAAATTACATTTTAGATGTTTGTTGTTTTTCAAATGTGTCTCATGTCTCAAGGCACATGTAAAAGCATGTCTGTAATGTCACTATGTCAGACTGACAGAGAAAAAAGGCCTTGTTCCTCATTCATTTACATATGAATCAACAAGGTTATCATCATAAACTAAAACTGACAAATAAAATAAAATGTTAAAAAAATTACATTGTATTTCATCCAGGGCAACTTTTCTCATATTTGTTTAGTTTAAGTGAGGGAAAAAGAGAGAGAACAAAAGAAAAATGAGAAAAATGCACAACAAAAATGACAAAACTTTTAAAATTAAAATGGAAACGAAATATAAATATAAAATTTACAAACTATTTAACAAAAACTATACTGCTATATCATTGACACTAAAATAACACTGACATTCAACAAAGGACTACATCCTGAAATAGCCTTTTTATTTCTTGTCTGACATATGTTCCACAACAAACAATGTGAATTCTCTCCAGCAAAAAGTGAAATATGTTTATATGATGGAGTGTACAGCAGGCAAGAACAGATCTCATTGATGATTGAGTCTCTACATGCCCAATGATTGGATTCCTTTTGAAGGCATAATCTTTGCCAAACAAAGAGCATTTCAATTTTACCTTATATAACTGTTGGCAAAGTAACAGTTGGCTAAAGTTCATGACCCATCACAACCTCATACTGATATTATTACACACCTTGTTATAGTAGCAGTACAAAATCTCCATTCATTATTTATTTAAAGCAGTGATTCTTAAACTTGTCACCCATATTTAATGCAATCTTGGTCATATTTGCTTTGCCCTTAAGAGATTTGCTTTTGGTTTTCAGAAGAGAGTATATCACGCAACCTGTCCATATTGCCATCTGTTAAATTTAACATCAGCAATAAATAAAAAAAAAAATACATAAATATGGGCAACATTATATTCCACCTTGCTAATAAGCCTGTTTATTTTGCCATCCTAACTGCATGATTTGCTTCATATTTTTTATTTGCATTTAGTATTTTTTTCCCTCTTGATCAGAACAAACATTAAGTAGCAACATAACGCTAATCACTGATTTAATGTGTTTACTTCTATGAAACACTACAAATGTAAACATCAGTGCAATGAATACGTAAAAATCTCAGACAGCATTTTACTGTACCATAAATTTAAGTAATGATGCTCATTTCCATTTAACCTGCAGCAGTGGTGCATGCTTGTACATGAAAATACCCATTATGTCTGATTTAAAACTGACAAAGAGGCTTGTTGTACATCTCCTGTGCTATTTGCCTTGACTGATGTTAAGTATTTTTTTTCTTAGGATTACAGAGTGAACATATTTCTCCGGCAGCAGTGGAACGACCCTCGGTTAGCTTACAGCGAGTACCCAGATGACTCTCTGGACCTGGATCCCTCAATGTTAGACTCCATTTGGAAGCCTGATCTATTCTTCGCCAATGAGAAAGGAGCACATTTTCATGAGGTCACCACTGACAACAAGCTCTTAAGAATATTCAAGAATGGAAATGTCCTCTATTCAATCAGGTACGACTCTGCCGCACTAGTCAAAATAGTCATAGGTTGTGGAAAAACATTTTGTAGCGTGACTACAGTAAGCAGCACATGAAAGTTTCAGTATGTGACATTGCCTAGATATTAGGGGTTGACAGATATGTGTTTTTCAGGGCCAATGCCAATACAGATTTTTAAAGATCAAGTGGACCTATAACCAACCTGATCTCATAACGAAAACGCACCTGTGAGAACTTTTTCGCAACATGCGAAATATGTACCGCCATGTACGTTTCGTGACAAATTCGATGTGAAATGTCCACTGAGGGGTGCTAAAAGAGTGTTTAGTTTTTTCTCCCCAGAACACATGAATGTACGTATGGTACGTTTTATGTGATGTTGGTTTTGTATTTTGTATTCATCTTCAATCCAGAAGGTGGTGCCCGCAGTAATGCAACGCTGTTTGATAACCATCAATTAAGCGTTTCGCTTTCTGGACATAACAAGCTTGCTCAGTAGCTCAGCTCGCATGGAACTGGACTTAGGATGCGGAAGCCTTGGGTACAAATCCCATGAAAAACATGACTCATGATGAAAGAGCTGAAACATGAGAGATCAAAAAACAAGCTCCCATTCCCTTTTGTTCTTACAGTTGGGTAGGTTTAGGAGTAGTGCAGATGGTACGTTATTTTAAAATCACGGCGCATTAGAGTTATAGCACCACTCAATGGACATTTCCGGAGGAAAAAAAGAGCGAAAAATACATGGCGGTACGTATTTTGCGCCTTGTGAAAAAGTTCCCACAGGTATGTTTTCGTTATGAGATCAGGTTAAAACAAAACATTACTAAATAAATCTTTTTCACAATAACTGACATTTGATGCATACATTTGAGTATATGATGGTCATGGTCTATGAAAACAATTGCTGTACTAGCTTAGCTTCTACAATTGTCAATAACAATCCACAATCCTAGTAATCCATTGTCTCAGCTGATTCAAATTTGAGTCATTTCTTCAAACCCTAACATGTAACTAACCTCTCAACAAATGCTAGGATAAACACAATGTCATTCAACATCAGTCATTGCACTGAAGTCATAAGAAGACAATATCACTGTGGCAGCATGAGAGTAGAAGGGAAGTGCTGGAGTTAATAGTGAGAGCTAAATTATGTCAGGCTTTTGAGGAGATATGACGGAAAGCTGTGCAGATGTGAGACGACAGAGGATTCACTCTAACTGAAATCCACGTGGTGCCCTGAGGGAGAAGCAGCGTAATTAAAACATGGCCAATCTGCGGCTGTCAGACTCGTCTCTCCTATGCTTTAGTGGCTCCGTTCAGAAATCCCACCACTCATGCAGCTTCACATGCTCAAAGCCCTTCACTTTGATTTCCTTCTTTGTCTGAGTTGTGGATTTACACATTACCCATTCAGAGAACGTAGATGGAAATCCATTTACATTTTTTACACATATAATTTTCCTTTCCATGTTTTATACTTGAAAAAGCACATATTAGAAACAAGGTCTGTGTGGAATTTTTAAAATCTATGCTTTTTCCATTCAATTTTTTAGACTGACTCTGACGCTCTCATGTCCGATGGATCTGAAGAATTTCCCCATGGATGTGCAGACGTGCATAATGCAGCTGGAGAGTTGTGAGTAATCTCGTATGACCTCCTCTCATCAAGAGCTTGTTACGTAACTCCCCCACCCCTCGTTCAGATTTGTGTGGAAAGCAGACACTGTTTCTCATTTCATAATATAACTTCAGCCAGTAGCCAGAATGAGGTAAATAGCAAATTTGATGTAAAGCGTATTTGGCATTGCCATTCACCTGGCAGGGTCATAGTAAATTATGTCATTAAGGAGGAGCAGGGCCCTGAAGACATCCTTAAGGTCATCATGGAGAAGCTATATACCATTCTAGACAGTAACTTAAGGACATATAGGCAAGACATTTTCTCTACAGACCATGTGCCGAGTGCCTGGTTAAAGATTAGTGAAGCTAGTGGTCAAAGTGTTCCAAGAGCTTTCTGTCGGCTTGAAAACATGCCACAGCTCGCTAGATCTCCACCATGATGATTGCTCTAAGCCGGTGTTGAGGCTTTTAAAGAAAGGCCCCATGACATGGGGAATCTGTCTTGATAACTACATATTTTAGAGTGGCCATGTTCATGTTGTTATCTCATGCCGTTGCTCACTGAGAGGCAACAATGACAACAATGTTAAATTAAGGAGATTGTTTCTGTTGGAAATGGTTAGCTCATTCATTAAAATAGAATAGAATAGAATAGAATAGAATAGAATAGAATAGAATAGAATAGAATAGAATAGAATAATGAGCATATTCACCTTCTCTCTGGTATAGTACCACCAAAAAAAGCAAGTGACACCAGAGCTAAATGAAGAAGACAGAAACAGAGATAATTATATCCGCCATTTCAACATCACACCATACATTTTCCGGTGGAGTTGCCGCCCTTAGGATATTGTGCTGGTGAACTGCTTAATGATTTGTGATATGATTTGTGTTTATGTTGAAGCTATATGCCTTTTTATTATAAATTGCTGTTAGCATGCTTTATGGCTGTATGGTTTGGAAGCCTGTTTCTACCACTGAATAAAAAAAATGATTTTTGTGACTTTTTATCTCACAATTTAGCTTACTTTTTTCTGCAATTTCGAGTTTATATCTCGTAGTTCTGAATTTTTCCCCAAATTTCGTGACATAAACTCACAGTTGTGAATTATGAAGTCAGTATTGCATGATATAAACTCACAATTCCGAGAAATAAAGTCAATTCTGAGAACAGTCTTTTTTCCCCTTTTTAGAATTGGACTAGAACTTGAACTTGCAATTATTATGTTAATAATATTAAGTTTATATCTCACAATACTGAGAAGAAAGGCAGAATTGCGAGAAAAAAGTCAGAAACATAAATTTGGAATTGTGAGAAAAAAAGTCAGAATTGTGAGATACAAACTCACATTTGCGATAAAAAAAATTAAGAATTGCAAAACATAAATATGGAATTGTGAAAAAATTCAGAATTACGAGATACAAACTCACATTTGCGATAAAAAAAAAAAAGTCAGAATTGCAAAACATAAATTTGGAATTGTGAAAAGTCAGAATTGCGAAATAATCATTTGGAATTGCGAGAAAAAAGTCAGAATTG
>JAHKKF010520892.1:0-11975 GCA_019740295.1 Labeo calbasu | reverse complement strand
AAACGGCCATAGGACTTTTCTCAGGGGTGGGGGGAATAGAAATCTGCGAAAAAACATACAACGCAGAAAAAGAAAAACAACGTACGAGGGGGGAAAAGGGCCGGTGTGTGCCCAGCAGTGCAGAAGGGAGTGGAAAAGTCCATGGGTGCAAACGCAAAGGAGGGAGGGAGAGACGAGTTGTGCTATCATAAGCCGAGGGGGACAGCTGAGGTTATGTGAACGCTGCAGCTGGATCGGGAGCCGAGGGAGATCGCCGGGCCGATCCCTGCGCTGCCGAGTGGCTGGAGCCTTGAGAAAAAGCTTCCCTCCCTTCGCAACCTTCTGCAGGCTGCACTTTCCCAAACCCCCCTCCTAAAAACGAGATGGTGTAGATAAGCCTCTGGAAAACACACACACACACACACACACAGACCTGATTTATACAACACCGGCTGTAAGCACTTGCTTTCCCTTGTTTTCTTTTCCGCTCTTATCGAGTCGAATCGAGAAGCGGTCATTATTTAGCTAGAGTGAGCGATTACCATCAGAATAACAGCAATTAGAAGGGTGATTATTTTTTATATAAATGCCTGAAAAAACAACACGCGATATGTATCTCGCAATTTTTTATTCTTCCTCTGAGCAGAGATTTTTCTTCCTTTTTTTGTTTTTTTTTTATTTGACTAGCATATTTTTTCTCCTTCGTCGAGATGACTGAAAAGTGTGAAGCAGAAAAGTGAAGCCGTTTAATCCGGCGTGCGGCATCGGAAAACTTTCGCTGTCACTGTTTTCTGATCACATATAAAAAAACAGGCCCGTCACAGCTGCAAGACACAAGAAACACGCGGTAAAGGAAGCTATGCAAATGCGTGCAACCCTGACACGCTACTGAACAACAAGGTAAAGCCTGAGAAAATAAATAAATAAATAGTGAAATATACGCGCTCACATCACACGCTACACATGGATACTGCTGTATGGAGGTTTTGAAAGAAAAATGAAAAAAGGTACAAGTTGTGGAACATTTTTTTTTTTTTTTTTTCCACACACAGGGGAGAGACTGAGATTAATTGCAGTGATGCATGGCAGGACATCTTGAATGTCACTATGAACCTGAAACATGAGAAAACGGAAATAATTACCTTTAAAAGGAAACTTAGCACATATATTTATATATATGTATATATATATATATATGTCTTAAGAAGCACGGATATATTTGTAGCAATAGCCAAAAATACACTGTATGGGTCAAAATTATTGATTTTTCTTCTAGGATATTAAGTAAAGATCATGTACCATGAAGATATTCTGTAAATTTCTTACCGTAAATATATCAACATTTAAATTTTGTTTAGTAATATGCATTGCTAAGAACTTCATTTGAACTTTAAAGGCGATGTTCTCAATATTTAAATTCTTTTGCACCCACCAGATTTTTAAATGGTGTATCTCAAATACCAAATATTGTCCTGTCCTAACAAACCATACATCAGTGGAAAGCTTATTTATTCAGCTTTGAGATGAATCTCAATTTCAAAAATTGACCCTCATGACTGGTTTTGTGGTCCAGGGTCACGTATATATAAAAAAGACTAAAATAAATATCTTAGCTATAAATAGCTGACAGGACAATGTGGGAGGAGTTTGGTACTGCGTAATCCAGAGCCTTGGTACAAAGTCAGTCCAATCAGCATGTGTGTGCGTACTACCAGTCACGAAAATCTAATATTTATGCTCACTTTTCTTCCGTTCTTTCTTCCTCCTCAAGGGTTAACCAGCAGCGCTTTATCTGATCACACTAGCTCGGCGCTCTAAACCTCCCGTCCATGTTTGAGGTTTTTCTTTGAAAGTCCGGGCCGTTTTGATTCACCACAGCTGCGCTGACTCTTTAATCAAATGCTATCTTTTCACTGCTTTGCCCCGTCTACCCTTCTCTCTCTCCCTCCCCTCCCCTCCCTCGTCCCTTAACGCATCTTAATTGGTTGCTTTCTGTGACAAATTACGAGCGCGTGCTTTGATGAGGTCGGGCCGAGCCGGTACTGGAGTAACTTGTGCCAGCCCCTGGTGGTTCCTCTTACCACTACAAACGGGGGGTGGGGGGTTATGCGTCGGCATGCTGAGACCGTAATGAGAGACTGGGCCTGGGGCTGCCTGGTCCCCCTGCTCCAAGCTGAGAGGACACGAAAGGGGAGGGGTTGCAGGTATCTTACCAAAGACATCTGAATTTTGAGACGTGCGTTTTTTATATATATATATGTATATAAATACATATTTCGTATACATATTTATTTAATCAGTATAATTAATATTTAAATGTATTTATTCATAATATTTTGTAATGAGAAACTAGGCCTGGGGCTACCTTTTCCCCAAGGTCCAAGCTGTGAGGACATCAAAGCAGGGGTATCAGAATTTCTAAAATTTGGATACATGATAGATAGATAGATAGATAGATAGATAGATAGATAGATAGATAGATAGATTACTTACACATTTTAATCTGTTACTGATTCCAAATTACATGGCAAAAATTGTAGTTTTTAATGTAAACCATTACATTACACATTTTAAGTAATATAATCAGACTACTTTTAGAATACTTTGATTACTTTTTCGTTTAGCATATTGATTTAAATATGATAACTTTGTACCATATTGACATAAAAATACAAAGAGCAAGAAAATATATTAAATTTATTGTTGTTAACAACATGAAGTGCATTAAACATTATATTACGTAAAGTTTTCCCAAACTGATGTTTGTACACAAACTGCAGGGGGTTTATTAATTTAATGAAAAGCTAATAATTAATTAAGAAATAAAGAAGGTTAAATTAAATCAGTTTCAAAATAAAAAAACAAACAAATATAATTTGTTATAATTTATATGATTTGTTATAATTTGTGTCCCTGGACCACAAAACCAGTCATAAAAGTCAGTATTTTAAATTGACATTTGTACATCATCTGAAAACTGAATAAATAAGCTTTCTGTTGATGTATGGTTTGTTAGGATAGGTTAGGATAGAGATACAACTATTTGAAAATATGGAATCTGAGGGTGCAAAAAATCCAAATATTGAGAAAATTGCCTTTATAATTGTCCAAATGAAGTTCTTTAAATTAAGTTTTGATATATTTATGGTAGGAACTTTACAAATGTCTTCATGGAACGTGATCTTTACTTAATATCCTAATGATTTTTGGCATATAAGAAAACTTAATTTTGACCCATACAATGTATTTTTGGCTATTACTACAAATATACCTATGTGACTGGTTTTGTGGTCCAGGATCACATTTTATTATGATGCTTTTATTAGTATAGAGTGTGCTATTTTCTAGTTACACAACTTGCACAGTGAAACCCTCTAAAAATAATCTAAAATTAATTTCCTTTAGAGCACTGTTTCTAGTCACACACATTCAGATGGGCGTCCTACGACGTTGAGTCGTGTATAGAGCTGTTTTAAGCGTCCCGCCATGAACGGTGCATTTTTTTAGATGACATGTCAAGTTAAAAATAGATCTACTTTTAAAAACGTGTCTCAAAACCCCAGTGTGCGTCAAGCTGTTTTTGAACACATCTTATGTAAAGGCCCCGTAAGAAATGTGTCTGATGGAAATTCGGTGCACCTGAAACCATTCTTTAAGCCAACTAGTCATTCATGCAACCCTCCAACTAGTCGATTTACTCGACATTCCTAGTCCTGCATTAAAAGGAAGTGAGGCCAAGAAATAAAAGGAGTGAGTCAAGAAGGAACCAGTAGAGAGGAGGAAAGAGAGATAGGCGTCACCCATGTTTAGACAAACGCTAACTGCAACAATCACAGTTTAATGATCCGCAATGTCAACAGCGCAGAAATGCTTTCCAACAATCAAGCGGATCAACTTGCGCTTCAACCGAATTGTGACATCACTTGAAAATCAGGGTGGGGGGAGGGCAGAATAATGGCATAACATTTTGCAGCAGGAGATTTGAGATAGTGGGCTCACATAATCTTCATCTCCTCTTCCGCGCTCTCTTCCTCCCGATCTGGGTTACTCGGTTTCCTCGCAGAGCTTTGGGACCGATGAGAGAGAAAAATGTAGGGGGGAAAAAAAGAGTCAGGTCAACGATTTGAAGGACATCCTTGCTGAATGGGTTTCAACTTCAAATTATGTTCTCCCTGACAGATCTAAATGTGTTTTGTGACCAGTTTAGATGTCTTCAGGTCACCTCGAGGGGGTCAGAAATGGCAAGTGTGATGTTAGGGCAGCTATCGATTCATTTCTCTGGTCAGTGTAGGCACAGTGAACAGTCATTTGGACATATCGCTTTGAGAACCGCAGAGGCAGTTTCAAAATGACACAGTCATGTCATTTGCTTACAGAGCCGGTCACAGATCAAGCATGTATTTGCATCGCTTACTTTCCGACCATAACGGAGATGCTGAGATGTCTGCATAATGCAAAATACTACATTTATCCTGATAAGAGCTGAGGAGCCACCAAATTCAAATAGTTTACATTTAAAATGATTTAATATAGTTTTATTTAATTTTTATTAAAAAAAAATTATGGCCAAATGGCTGTAAAGTGTCAGTTCTTTATGTGCTAAAAAGTTCTTCCACTTATATTTATTTAAACAATACTGAATACAATACTGAAGTATTTTCAGTTTCTTATAGTACATCATGGGTTTAAAGGATGTGCAGGTCAAAGGTCAGTGCCAAAATTGCGGATGCATCATCCAGAAAGTACTGAGCACTGCTATTATTAAAGTGCCTAATTAAATTCAGTATGTACTGTTATATTAAATATTCAGTAAAATATGAATTTCGATGTAGCTACAGTCTTTGAAATGGAAGATATTCTTATATTACTGGAGGTTAATGTGTAAAGCTCAATATATAGAGAGGTCAAAATACAAAATGGTGAGAGTGATTTGAAACTGGATTCACACCAAATAATGCTGCTTGCAATGTAAACTCACAAACCTGACAATATTTTAGCAGCTTTGACATAGAGAGGTGGACTTTGGGGAAGTCCTGTTATTTTAAGGTACATGTAGAACCATAGAAATAAAAGAAAGGCACTGCACCAGAGTCCTAAAAGAGCGCTCGGTTTAACATGAACACACAAGAAAATAACACTTGAGATGACGCATTTGATGATATTGTGATCTCAGTTTGACCTTTAACCTTGTTTTGCTTGTGTTTGAGTACAGTGAAAATGATAGTAACATCTGCTCGCCGACTGTTTCACCATCATTACTGAAACATCACTCATAAAAAGAACTTTCGTGCAATCGTTGCCGATTGATCGGAGAGGTTGCTCAACTTCCCTTTTCCACCTTACCCCCTTTCTCTCCCTTTAACCAGCATCTTGTAAAGCCACAAGAAGGAACCAAAAAAAAAAAAAAAAAATTCCCATAAACAATCTTTAAATCAGTGCAGTGAGATCCTGTACATGAATTTTAAAGAAAAGAAAGAGAGGGAGCGATGATAAAGTGGCAAAGGAAGTATCTTGGCCCTCGCGCTCTTGCCTGGTGAGCCACGTTAGCCTCTGGGCTTAATTGAAGCCAGGAGGGAGCGTTTAATAATTGCTGTCAGAAGATCAAATTTAATTCTCTTTTCACAGGACCGCTGTAGGGTAGAGTGAAACAAATTGTCATCGGAGATTTCCAAATGAACAAAGCTTTTAATTAGTCTGATTAGAATGCCGTGGTACAGAGGGAGAAGAGGGGATAAAAAAAATGTGCGATGAAATAATCAGAGGATCATCCGAGCATGCTGTCTGGTGTTGCGGGGAGGTCACATGACTTTGTCTTCTCTCCTAACTATTACCCCCAACAACACGGCTGACGTCGAAAGACGTTGACGTTCTCCGCCGGTAATCTTTTTGGGTGAAGATATCAGACGTCGTCTGTCAGTGACAAATTAGGTCTTTTTTCTTTTCCTTTCATTTAGTTTTCTGTGGATTTAATAAACACCTCCAGAAGTGTACAGCTGAATAGTGGTTGCTGCGTCTACGCTAGTTTTCCAAATGTGATAAACCATGCAACACTTCACAGCAGTAGAATATGACTGTAATTGTGGTTTTAGCATACACATATCTGTTCACACACAATTCAGATTTAAATGAGAGTGACACTACTTTCTATAAATGATGTTATAATAATTTGAGTTGAACCAATTGAAAGCCAACTAGTTGTCTGTCATGCAATACAATGTGAGAGCCACTGTGAGTTTGTGTTTTTTAAATAATGTCATAGTAGTTGTAACTTTATGCTGTCCATATTTAGCATCTACTTTAGTAACTATCGTTGAAGTGGCAGATGTATTGACAATTAAAAACTGCTTGACAGCAGTTATTAATTCTTACATTTTTCAGTCCGCTTTTGTATGATGATTAATGAACAAAACAATACGGAAGTCAAAACATGCTAGTAAGTACGGTTGTTTATCTCGAACGCTGAAGGTGTGAATATAGTCATAGTCATTATTAATGAAATGAATAGTATGTGATGCAAACAAGTCTGTTTCTCTTTCTTTCTTTCTTTCTTTCTTTTTTTTGGCATGCTAACGTAGTTGGACGTTATTTCAGTTCTCCTTTCTTTCTTTAACTCTGTTCCACTATACTAAGAACTCACCCAGAAGTCTGAAAGATTCTTAGAGGCAATGTCTTCAACATAATGACCGATGAAACCACCCAAAGCAACCCACGCAATCTCCGTTTCGTGTCCACCGCAAGGGCCATCGCCCTGTTGACCAAGACCAAGCCACCATTAGAGCTGTAATTTTTGCCTTGTTTCTTTACGAACAGCTGGGCGGCCAGAACAGGACAGTGATCAGTCATTACACCATTCACTCAGTGTGTGTCTGTCAGCTGAGCAGCTGGCTTCGGCGTGCCTCTTTCAGTTAGAGTTGACACAGTATGTTGTGCCACGCTTTCCTTGGGCCAGTAACCAATCGCTAATTGAAAGACAGTTCTCACCTTCCACGGTTTTGGCTTTAGCGGCCCACACTTCTCTGTTTACAGACTTCATGAAGGATGCAACTGCTGTTCACACCCTTTCATTCTATTTTCCACTGTTGCGCTAGGTCAGGTGCCACCATATGAAAGACCAACACTACAGTGTTTTTTGTTTTTTTATTTTTTTTTTATCAGACCTTGCACCAAATATCCATACTTCCCTTTTACAGAAAATAATTAATTAAATTATAGGGAGACAAAAATGTACTATTCATGACAGAAAAGGAAAATAATATGCAAGTGACATGCTATATCAGCTGACATTCTGAAATCTGCAACAAGTAGACATTTCCAATGGCAATGGGAGTGGTGTGAGCTGAGGAGTCGTTAAATTGGAATTTTTTTAATCGTATTGATTTAAAATAATTAAATTATATATAAATTAATAATCATTTTAGTCTAATTTAATTTAGGCTTAGATTTAGACTTCTCTATGACAGTCCCTTTTGCAGCAAACAATCCAACAAACAACAAATTTTCAATTAAAACAATTTAAATGACAATAAAATTAATCAAGGCAAATCAAAACAAGTTGAATAGATTCTTAATGTGCATAAATTAATACTACAAATCATAAATAAAGAACACTTAAAACTTACTGGTACCAGCATAAAAGGTTATTAATAATTAGAATACTCCAATATTCTAATTAATCTAATTAAAAGTACGATTAGTCTATATGGGTGTAATAGAAGCTACAGCTACAGGACGAAAAATATTTCTCAGTCTGTTTGTATGAGATTGTATTGTCCTGTATAAAATAATAATATTTAATTTCATCGAATTATTATTTTTTTATTTAATAATTACATTTAAAAAATGATAGAAAATTAAGCAAGTTTAAATTCTTCAACATGGTTACACTGTATTTGTTTGAACAACTCCTGAGTAAATTATTTTTGCAATTTTTCGACCCATTTTACGAGGTGGCTCATTCGTATAAATTCGTACGACCTCACTCGTACGATTTTGTACGATTTGTCTAGACCCCAGAGACGGTGTTAAGGGTAGGTCATTTGTACGAATTCATTCGAATTGGGGAACTAGTAAAATACGTACAATTTAGCAAATTAGCCACCTCGTAAATAATGTACAAATGGCCGTGAGATCGTGTTGGTATGTCAGTAGTTAAAAATGCTTTATTAAATTCAATAATTACTATTATATTAAATATCCATATGTGACCCTGGGCCATAAAACCAGTCATAAGGGTACATTTTTTTTAGAATAGGACAATATATATTGCTGAGATGCAACTATTTGAAAATCTGGAATCTGAGGGTACAAAAAAATCTAAATACTGTGAAAATCACTTGTAAAGTTGTCCAAATGAAGTTCTTAGCAATGCACATTACTAAACAAAAATTAAGTTTTGATATATTTAGGTAGAAAATTTACAAAACTTCATAAAGCATTGTTTTTACTTAATATCCTAATGATTTTTGGCATACAATATATTTTTGGCTATTGCTAAATATAGCGTGCTATAAAGACTGGTTTTGTGGTCCAGGGTCACATATGTGAATTTAGATGTAGACAGTCTTTGTCTTTGAGATTGAAGAGATTCCTATATTACATTGAAATTGATAAACTATAGTGAGCTCAACTATCAATTTAAGTTAAAACACTGATTTGAAACTGGATTCAAACCAAATAGTGCTGTGTAGTGTAAACTCACATACCTGACAAGAACATGTCGTATTTTAGTCATACATGGTTCCGTGCCAAGATGCTTAGCTGTTTTGACAAAGAGAGGTGAACTTAGGGAAGTCAGAGGGGCAGGCATGTTATTTTAAGGTACATGTAGAACTATTTAAGTAATTAGCTGTTGATTCCTGTAGAGACAGAGGGAAGGTCTTGCAGCAGAGTCCTGAAAGAGCGCCCTGTATCACATAAATAAATCCCTCCACCCAATGCCCTAATCTAGCAAAGCACCTGAAAAGAGCTATTCACTAATCACTGCAAAAACAAAAAAGCAGTTCATCTATAATTTTACGCTTTTGCTAATAAAACCTCACTTTTTAAAAAATGTCTCTCTTCAACCTCTGCTCTTTTTTTCTGTATAGGTTGGCATGAGTTTAAAGAAGAAACCAATGACTTGAATGGTTTGGAAAGTAGGGCTGTGAAATCACTTTTACTATCTCAGAATGAGGTTGTTTTGTGTGATGAAATCTAATAATGGTGCAGATGGCATGATTTTTTTTTTTGACCATATCTTCTGTGTGTTGGTAAAGCATTGTCATTGAAGTTTTGGCCTTCAAAAATACAAACCACAAGACCTTTTTGTCAGGGCTTGCATCAGTGAAGGCCGTTTGTTTACAGTCAGCTGTGGCTCAAGCCTCAACTCTTTTTCTCTCTATTCTTCTCTTCTTTTTTGGCCTGGAGAAGGAAGCGCAGGAGTTTTGGTTCCCATTTTGTGTACGCTGGAACAGTTTAGGAAAGGAAGCACCTTTACACCTTTGATTGTCTGTGGCTGCTGATGTCATATCCTTCCACCATTCTGTGTATGTGCGTGTATGTTTCCTGTCTCTATCCAGTCATACAGTGGGGGGTCTAAGGGGTATAGATGACCATGGAGGAACCCAGATAGACACTAATGCTCTCATACTGTAATGAGACTGTGTGTCTTACAGTAGCTTTTATTGTGTTTTGATTGCATTCAAAATTCAGGCGGTGGAAACCAGGGGAAATCCAAATCAAATGTGTTGCGTAACTATAACTGAAATATTAAACGTCCAAATATTAGGATCAAATATAAACTGCTTACGCAATGAACCATATAATTTGCGTCATATGACGACTTTTTTAAAAAGATTTTCATTGGTCAGCAGGCAAACCCTATTATCCCTTATGTATCGTTAGGGTTAGGGTATTTTATTTCTGACAACTCTTTAAAATCCACATGCACAGTAAAAGTGCATACTATATGCCAACCATTTTTACCAGCACTCATTAAGATTTGCATTGCCCTGGTCCCTCCCACACTGATTCTGATCTCAGGTTCAGGTCACCCATCCTGTGTCTTATCCACAGCCAAGATTTATGGGCACTCGTCAGCTTTGTCCCTCAGGCAGACGCTGCCACACTTAAGAAGCTCTGCCCATAATGACTTTATACAGACAATAGGCCGTTAACTCTCTCGCTATGGGCTCCCTGCCCCTCGCCAAGCAAAACCAAATAGCCGCACCTTCAAAAATATGTGTGTAAAAGAAAAAACCTTGAGTGTAAATAACAGTATTTATTTAGTTTCGAAGATTACAACATGAAAAGTTCTTAGGATTAAGATCTCAAGGTTCAAAAGTGTGCCTTTGTGTTGGACTTGTTTGGAAGACATATTAAAATTGTTTTTTGGCCTCTTCGAGGAAACAGTTTATTTTAAAAGAGTGAGGGTTTATTTAATGTATCATACACCTCCTAAAAGGTTTACTTTCTGCCCCGTAATATGTTATTTCAAATCTTCGCGACCACACTTCCCCACGAGGATAGAGGATACTGCCCTTTTTTCAAACACACGCTAGTACCAAATGTCTTGCAGATGTGCTGCGAAGAAAAGAAAAGAGGGAAAGTGGAAACGAGAGAGTTTATGAAGGGTGGCAACATTTCGCCGAGGTCAATTTCTCAAAAGATCAGCTCCTGTCTGATTGTAATAATAACGTACAGATGACTTTAATGTGGTGGGAGTCAAGCACCACTGCACTGTTCCACACAAATCGCGCCAGATAAAAAGTGAAACATGCCAGAGTTGTATATCTCATCAAAACAAGTGTTTCATTATCAGATACAGTCTCTGAGCTTTTTTACAAATATAATTCATGGTATTTGCATCTTAATCATTTTTCATTCTCAACACGAGACTCCTTAGAGAAATAAAAAATTGCTTTGTTTCTTTTTTTTTTTCCTTAACAAAATTATATCGCTGAGCATGGAGAAGTAGTCACATTCACTTTATTAGGATTTTGACAATACAATCGCGTGCGAAATGTTTTTTTTCTTTTCCGGTGGAACACTAGGGACTGAGCCGACCCAGAATTGTGTCTGTTTATGAACGTACTCATTGCCCTTACAATTCCATTTCTTAAAGGGAGAGAGAGACAGAGCGAAAGAGAGAAAAACACACAGCACCTCATTACATCCCAGTGCCGGCACCCCCACCTCTCTCTCCTTTTCCCCCACGATTTCTCCTCGTTCCCCCACCACCCTTGTGCTCTGTGGCGGAGGAAGAGCGGCATGGTTAACAGATGGAAGGTTGGACGGCAGCGTCTCCTACTTTTTCTCAAGAGAGACCTGCTCACATCTCTTTCATTCTCCTTAGGTTTTCTTATTTCGCTCTTTGTACTCTTGCTTTGAGCCCAATATATCAAATGAGAAGGGTTGTGGGTTAACCTGTCTTATCTTTGCCTCTCTGGCCTGTAGCATCCCTCCGTGACCCTTCAGCCCTTTGGTGGTGACCTGTTCTTCCAGGCTTTCTTCTGTCTGTCACACTAAGCCAAGTCTGTCCTGAGGTTCACTTTGGGGGGAGGGATCTTTCTGGCCCTCGTTTCTCTTTCTCCCCCGCTCTCACCCTCCCCATATGCTTTGGCTATGGATTAGTGAATTGGCTTATCATGGCAGAGAAAGCCTGTTAGTAGTCCCTCTCCGCCTCACTCTTATTTCTCTCTAGCATAATTGCACATACTAAATACTAAAACCTTGTCATTTGATCTCAAACGCACACATTGTCTTTGTTCTCCTCTTTTTGGTAGGGGTCAGTCGCGCTTGTGCATCTAGAACAGATTTGTTTAGTCAGATATGGCGTATGAGTGCTTGTGTGGCCACGACGGGACCGTTTTTATATCTAAAGCGCCTCTGGCTGCTGATCAACCACAGCTTGTCTGTGCTGTAGTTCGGCTTTACTGGTGTAAATTGGATTGTGCTCATCTGTGGTAATCTGAAAGCAGATGAGTGTGAGCATGTGTACATGTGAAGGAGGGGATGAC
>JAHKKF010520889.1:0-10821 GCA_019740295.1 Labeo calbasu | reverse complement strand
TTTGTGTCATTTTTGCCTCTAATTCAGATTAGAACACACAAGCCAATTTTACACCACATTCCCAAAAAGCAGTGTTAATATAATTCTCTAGTTTCAATTCACAGCCAATTCATTACCAGTATGCAAAAATCACGACAACAGCAAGCAAACATAAATTAGAGTCACACTGGAACCAGCACAATATTGTACCAATGTGATGTCTTTGAAAATCATAAATGCACTTAAAGCTGAATCATTTTTTTCTGATGCCAAGTTACTTTCACCTATAATAGCTAAACAGATTACAAATTAATTACTTGTTAAACTTCCCACAGAGTGTGGCAATCACTGTGGCACAAACACTGCTGTTCGCTTGAGAGAACCAATGTGTCAAGTTCTGGCTCAACTAATGATGCATGTTTTGGGAAGGACTGATTATAATAAGCTTTTGCTCTGGGAACTGACAACCATTGTATCTACCATTGTTCAGCAGTTATATTTAATGATTTTAGTTCATCATAAATTATTTAAATGGTAGAGCAATGGTTCTCATCCAGGAGGAAGCCGGGGCCCAGTAGGGTCTTCAACAAACTTCCAAAGGTATGTAAAGATGACTTAAAATGATTTGAAATAAGTATGAAAATAAACTAAAACTAGTAAAAATGAAGGTTCATGAAAGTGGGGTATGTCTAAAAACTCCCATCTCATGTTCCCCCTCAACTTCAAAATCGCCCTATATCGCTATTTTACCTTTTTTGTTAAAGGTGTTTGATCTTCTTTGCATGTTCACTTTGTATAGACTGGGTCGGAACTTCTGCAATGATGCAGGATGATTTTGAAATGATTTTTGAAGTTAAGGGGGAAAATACAATTGGAGTTTTTCAACATATCCTAACTGTCTTGAGTCAGAATACAGAGTTCAAGCAGAACAAGACAAGACGAGCGTTTGAGATAAAGTATTTAAATTGTATTTTTTAATGAAAATAACCGATCATTTCCCTAGATAAGACCCTTCTTCCTCAGCTTCCAATACAACCGCATTGGGATCATTTGTAGCTGCATTTAAACTGCATTCTGGAAGATTAAAATCGGGGCACCATATCAGTCCATTATATGGAGAAAAATGCTGAAATGTTTTCTTCAAAAAACAATTTCTTTACGACTGAAGAAAGAAAGAAATGAACATCTTGGATGACAAGAAGGTGAGTACATTATGTGTGAATCTTTGTTTTGGAAGTGGACTTCTCCTTTAATCCTTATCCAGTAAATTAACGGGAAAAGTCATTAAAAAAATCATTGGTTAAAAACCTTGGGAACCTCACAGAACATACAGCTCGTAAACCTTCTAGAATCCAGAAACTTAATGTTGTCAAAAAGGTTGAGAACCACTGGTAACAAGTGTACAAAAGCTGTAAAGCAGGACAGGAACCCCCTAGATTTGCCACTACCACTTAACAACAGACTTAAACCAACAATTTGTACACTACACAGCCTACCTTCAATTTCTCCTCCAGGGGCTGAGATTTTGGAAATACATAAGTGAGTAGTGCCAATGACATCATTGTGGCTGGCTCTATCCCTAAGGGAATAAGAATGAGAATGCATTTAAGTAACACTTTTTTTTCCAGAAATGAAGCAATCCATACTGATATATGGTGGTTAGTTTTTTTAATACAGGAACTTTAACTCACCAATCTAAAATACGTAACCTCAGCTTTTCACACATGGATGGGAACTGGAGTGAAAAACAGACTGTTAATAAATCTACTAAAGGACATGTTATGTTACTCTGTGAGATGAGTGTATGTCCCTTACCCTGATGGGCAGAGTGAGGCTCTGGTTCCACTGAGGGTTGGCGTTTTTCTCCAGAATCTTGCTATTGATCTACAGATATGAAAATATAATCTCAGTACCTCTTCCGCAACCCATTAACACCTCATGATTAAACTAATTACAAAAACAAAAGTACCGTTTTTCCCGCGAAGCTGACCTCCACGAATGGATCGACCAGGTTCTTTCGATTAGTTTCAAAACCAAAGAACTGTTTGACACCATCCATAAGAGCATCATCCACTGCCCGAAGGGAAGAGCAGATTAACATGTAAAACAGAAAACACACATGTACACACAGACGTGTTTGATACTCACTCTGAGGCAGGTCTTCTGCCCTGTACACTCTGAGAGTAAACGTGGCTCCTGTCAGTGTAAGACCAGCCGGTCTCAACAGGTTCCCCTCTATATCCTCCTTTTCTTCCAGACCCTCTTTCTTATCCATCTGACACACAGCATACATGTTTTCAAAAGAATGAGAGAGATCTATACAGTAAGGTTCGATTTGTTAACATGCTCAATCTACCTCTCACTTACCGGAGGTTCATCACCTGCAGCCAGCACGAACATGCTGACCTTTAAATAACCTCTGGCCCCTGCAGAAAGATCATCAGGATCTGCCAGCAACAACCATTTCCTGAGAATAGCATGTCCTGTTCAGCGGAATAGGAAAAAAGAATGATAAATGTAAATATAGCTTCGATTTTAAAGGCAACAAGCTTAATTGAATTTCACTTAGACTCGAGACTCATAACAGTGTCCAGGTCCAGAGGTTTGTTTGTTCTGAGACACAATCAAATGGTGATTTTGAAAAGAGCAATTAACATCACATTATGACTACGTGGTACTTACGGTGTTCATTATACACCATGCCAACATCCAGCTGAAAGACAAAACAAGGAAACAAAATTAGCACTATTATTAACAAAGTCTGAAATAACACACGCATGTGCTCTGAAAATGAGAGATCAGAGGGAGAAAAACATGCCTATGACCAGTAAAGAAAATAAAAATACAGAAATCCTGGAACTCGTTGGAAATGAGAAGAAACCGCTAAGTGAGGACAATGATTAAGAGGAGAAGAATGATTGAGAGAGAAGAAAAATAAGACACAGGAGCAAATCTACCTTGAATTCTCCAATGACAGAATCTTTCCGTAGTGACTTGGAGTCAAATACCTTGGGACAGACATACAGAAGATAACTAAAGGTTTGTGTGAAATGAAAAATCGTCAGCAACATTAATTATGATCATAGTATAACTTACGGTTATAAATATAGGCTCATCAAAAAGGTCTGAAGGTTTCTCAAAGAAGTTTAGAAAGAAAGTCTGAAAGTAAAGAACATATGCACATATTTATTAAGCATTTACTTATTTACATCATTTTTATTCCCCCAGTATCAAAACTGTGAAAAAATAAAGTGTTACCTCATCAAAAAATGGATTATTGCCCTTCCTGATGCGCGTTCTCTTTGTCTGTCCTCCAACCGTGACCTTGACAACTGGTTTAATGTTGACACCAGGGAGCTGCCTTCCCTCAATGATGCGCAGCCGTACCTAATATTAATATATTCTGAATTAATGTCCAAAAGTACAGTCACTGACAATGACATTATCAAAGCTATTTTTTAACTTATCTTTGGATATAACCATCTATTATTCATCTATATAAACGTTACTACAATTGAAGAGCTCAGATGCAAAAGCCTCTAAGTCCATCTGACGTTTTTCCTAAAAATAAGCATCTTTATCAAGCACCTATGTATAGGTTTTTAAGTATCAGTACTTCTGATTGGGCTGAGGCCGGGATTAGCGAGATGGATGTATACTATGTGTCGAGAACATTCACTCAGTATCATTACCTCATTTTTGACCAAAGTGGCTTTTAGAGGTTTTTGCATCTGAACTCTTCAATTGTTTGTATTATTATTATACTTCCACTGCCATTGAATAGATTGGGATCACTCAAATTTTAAATGTTTTTAAAGAGGTCTCTTATGCTCATCAGAGTTCCATTCACGTAATCAAAAATTAATATAAAAAAAAGTAAAAAAAAAAAGAAAGTTTTCTATTTTAATATACTTTAAAATATAATTTATTTCTGTGATGCAAAGCTGAATTTTCATCAGCATCATTACTTGTTAACTTTAATGTTAATTTTTTCAGGATTAATGTTAAAAGTTTTTCAGGATTCTTTGATTAATAAAAAGTTTAAAACAACAGCATTTACTCAAAATAGAAATCTTTTCTAATAATATAAGTCTTTACTATCACATTTTATCAATTTAACACATCCTTGCTGAATAAAAGTATTAAATTCTTTCAAAGAAAGAAAGGAAAAAAAAGAGTAACTCCAAACTTTGAATGGTAGTGTATATTGTTACAAAAGATTTCTATTTTATTTTCTATTCTTTTTACATATATGCTGTTCTTTTTAACGTTTTATACATCAAAGAATCTTAAAAAAATGATTACAGGTTCCAAAAAATATTAAGCAGCACAACTGTTGCCAATATAATATATTATTAGAAAAATATTAGAACGACTTCTGAAGGATTATGTGACACTGAAGACGTGAGTACTGATGCTGAAAATTCAGCTTTGCATCACAGGAATAACTTATTTTTTAAAGTATATTAACATAGAAAACCACTATTTTAAATTGCAATAATATTTCACAATATTACTGTTTTTTCTGTATTTTTACTTAATAAAATACAGCCTTTATTAGCAGAAAAGACTTCTAAAACATTACAAATTTTAGTGATCCCAAACTTTTGAACGGCAGCGTATATAAACTATTAAAAATATAAATACAAATATAAATTGTCAAGGACATGTCATCTCCATGTAAGAATCTGCCTAATTTAGCAAGCCTCTACCAAATGACAAATTAATTTAAACCAAGAGTCTGATTAGATGCATAGTCTTTAGCATCAATAATGGAAAATAAAGGAAGCGTTTTCTCCTTCCGTCTGAAGGCATTTATTTTTCCTGTCTAACTATTGATTGTTTTGTTAGTTGGATTTTATTTATTTATTTACTTATTTATTTAGTTATCTATTTTATTTATGTCCACAAATATTTTAGCTGAGATGAAATCCAATGGTTTAAATATACTTCAATTTTTTATTTATTTATTTAATTTATTTATTTTATTTGTGGTCTGTATTTTCAATCCAAAATGAAACTTTCTGCTATTCTTGGATCTATTTTTAAAAATTATACTCAGTTGTTTATTTTATTAACACATTGTCTTGCCTAGAGCAAATAAACGAGTTTAAAGCCAAAATAAATTTTTTATCTTACTACACATACTTTGTATTACCACAAGGTGGCACTATTTTAAAGCAGAAGCATATAAAACTGAAAGTACATCTCAATTGACAGAATGGACAGGGACTGATTTAATACAGATAAATATAATTAGGGAGTCTGTTCTGTACTGATCAACAAAAAACACCATTAATTGGATTATTACAATTTGTAAATCCATTTTTCATTTTTCAGTGGTTCATGACAGACCGGCACAGAAATACAAAACATGTTATTTAAGGAAATAAGGTGGCATATTTACAAACATTTAGCCACACATGACAAAGCAAATTGTGGATTTATAGACACACATACAGAGATACACATATACACACCTGGAGGTCCTGGGCTTTGTCGGACAGGGGGGATTTGTTGCTCTGCCGTTTCTTTTTTTTAAGGCCATGGTTAAAGTTTGGCGGAGCCTTTTTGGGTGGTGCCGTAGGGGCCCCGGTGTCCTGACCCTGGGGCCCTGGAACAGGTTCAGGCTCTTCCACCACCTCCATCATCAGCATGCTCTCAGTGTCCTCCTCACCCATAGTGTCCAATGAGAAAACTACACATATACAGAAGTCAAATTAATCACATCCCACAAATGTAATGTAATATTGACGCAGCCCTCAGTTCACAAATATCAAATTTAAGCATCCTTTAACAAGGAACTCACTGTGGGAGCTATAGTCTATGTTAGCAGACTGACCTGTAACTGTGTCCAGCTCCACCGGGGTGTGCACAGCCTCCGGCTGTGGAGGAGGCTGGAAGATAGGAGCCATCCCTGGAGGAGGGATGTAAGAAACCTGCAGGGTTACTGTGGCCTGGAAAAGGGAACACAGATTGAAGATGATACAACTACAATGTAAAAATGCAGCAAAAAATAAATATTTGCTGTCATGAAACTCACATTGCACAGTTGTTCTTAAAGGGATCATCGGATACTAAGTTCACTTTTACATGTTGTTTGAACATTAATGCGTGTTGGCAGTGTATGTACAAATCTACCCTATAATGATACAAATCCATGCAGTGGTTTTTAATTAATCTGTAAAAATAATATTCCCTTTTTCAAATTAAGCCATTCTCAGATGACGATCACCTTTCCTAATAATGTGCTAGTTAGCAAGTTTAGCGGCTAAACGCGKCTAAAGTAAACATGCTTGTCACTCCACAGAGAGAAGGAAGGGCGGGGCGAGCAGAGCTCATTTGCATTTAAAGCAGCCTCGACCAGAATGGGATGATTTTTGCAGAGCTGATTTTGGCAAGGTAAAAAGGGTGTTGTTTTACACTACCATTAAGAATTTTTAACCAAAGTATATTATAAACTTTTCATTAAGACCCTAAAGAATCATATCAACTTGTGGAAAATGGGCATCCGATGACCCCTTTAACATGGATTATAATAAGATATGTTTCTTGAGGAGCAAATCGGCATATTAGAATGATTTCTGTACGACACTGAAGACTAAAATATATGATGCTTGGAAGTCACGCCTGGATCTTAACCGGAAGGATGCTTTGCAATTCCCGTATCCAGTGTTTCTAGCCAAATTTGTGTATATTCCAAGCTGATAATCGAATGTTAAACCTATTAAAATCTTTTTAAAAAGCACATAGCTCCATAGCCCCATCACTTTGCAATGTTGCAATGACTGAATATATTAATATCGCCTCAATCCTCTCAGTTTAATGAGTGTGTAGATGACACAAAGCTGTCGACGTTAGCTACATTTAAAAACAGATAGGCGCTATTTGAATGGGTTCCTATGGAGACCGGAACAGAAGAGCATCCAATCCGAAGTTAGAATTCGTAAAGGCGGCGCTCATCGCTTACTCGGGGAAAAAGGTCTATAACATTAATATATTACATACAATTATAATATTTCACAATAAAACAGTTTACTGTATTTTTTATCTGTATGTTTTGCCTTCTTTAACTCTGAAGATGTTAATGGAGAAGTTCACCTCTAGGACAAAATTTACAGATAATTTACTTATTTCAGGATTTTTCTCCATATACTGGACTTAAATGGTGCCCCCGATTTTGAACGTCCAAAATACAGTTTAAATGCAGCTTCAAAAGGTCTCGCTTTGTCTAGGTCTGCATGAACATTTTTTCCAGTTCATGACAGTTGGGGTAGGTCAAAAAACTCTGATCTCATTTTCTCCTCCAACTTCAAAATCATCCTACATCAATGCAGAAGTACCGACCCAGTGTTTACAAAGTGAATATGCAAAGAAGACCAAACACCCTTTACCAAAAAAAAGTTGGAGTAAATAACCAATCTATTCACTAGATAAGACCCTTCTTCCTTAGCTGGGACCGTTTAGAGCCCTTTGAAGCTGCAYTTAAACTGCATTTTGGACGTTCAAAATTGGGGGCACTATTGAAGTCCAGTGAAAAATCCTGAAATGTTTTCCTTWTTTTTTTTGACTGAAAAAAGAAAGACATGAACATCTTGGACGACAGGGGGGTGAGTAAACTGTCAGTAAATGTTAGTTCTGGAAGTGAACTTCTCCTTTAAGCACCTAATTATGTTTCTTTCTGTTGCAAATCTACCTGTTTTTTTTTCCCTTTTTTTCCTCTTTGATCATTATTTTTGTAGATGTTTTGTATTTGTGTATCATTGCTAAATGTCAAATTGATTTGTTTTGAAATTCTTATCAAAGCTCTGAGTGAAGATGTATTTGTTTTGGGAAGTGTGGGAAAGAAAAGCAGCATGCTGGAGTTGTTTTTAAGATTAGACCGGCGTCAGGGTGATACCTTATAATGTACTTTCCTGAAATTATTTCCGGAATCGGCTATTTCAAGAGCACACGGATGCAAAGGAGCTAAGAAAACCAACTCCACCTTTCCCTCTCCTTCTTTCCACTCTCCATCACCCAACGTCAACCTCCACGCATACTGCGCATACCCACACACAATGCCAGGAAGTGGCACTCTGTTGTGTAAGACATAGCCTTGTAGTATTTCTTCAGAAACTTCTTTCTTAAATTACAGGTGAATTTAATATGGAAAATATTCTTTTCTTTAGGGAGAGGGGAGGTTCAGACCTCAGAAAAACATGAAGGTGGGATGTTGCCACCAACAGAGAAAGTCCAGGCTTGTTCAATCAGTCAGTGTGAAAGTAATTTGACAGACGTTTAGGTTAGTGACAAAGAGAGAAACGCACCCCTGTGCTGTTCCTTTTGGTGTCAACCAGGGACACAGTGAAAGAAGCAGCTAGGTTGGGAGAGTGGAGGACATCTCGAAGAGCTACTCGACACTCACCCAGAAACCTGTAAAGATACACAAAGGGCTATTTAACATCTGTCATTCTATTTAAAGATAGGGATTAATGCCAAGAAATAAAAATAAACACAGACATACAGTTACTAAGCTAAACAACGGTGACACGTGTGTATGCATCTGACCCTGGATGACAGATTTTTCACTGTCTGGCCAGCGTTTTTTCTAAAAATTGCTGTTCTTCTGTTTCATTCTTAGGCTCAGATAAGGTTTGAAAGGAAAGAGGAGACATGGCAAACCGCCCTGACTCACTTCCTGCGGGCATTCCCCGCTTCCTTCCTTTTCTTTCCCTCCTCTCCTGTTTCGTTCATTTTGTCTGGCCAGCGGAGAACGATTCGGTTTTGGTTCCTTTGACACACTATATACCTGTTAAATACTGTAAAGCTGCTTTGACACAGTCTGTACTGTAAAAAGCGCTATATAAATAATAGTGATTTGACTTGACTTGATTCCTTCATTATACTGATAATATATTTTACCCAATATTCAAGTATGGTATGCTAAAATCGCATTAATTAAGTATTGTGTATTCACATGAGAATCAAACAGATAAAATGCAAATACTAAAATAATGTTAACAGATCAATGTTTTGGCATGTAGATTATCGGCACTGATGTAAAAGTTTCAACTTAGTCCATTAAAACATATTGGGTTTTGTAAAATAAACTGTCCACTTCATTACATTTCAGTGTGACAGCATTTTGAAAGCAAGAAGGTCATTTTAACACATTTTATTGGCTTCCCGGTTTTAAAGGCAACAATAGCCTGGAAACAATAGTAAAAGCAGTACATGCTGGGACATAAAGTACTGTTCAAATGTCAGTAAGAATGGCGTCAGTAAGAATTTTTTTAAAGAAATGAATACTTTTATTCAACAACGACCAAAAGTGATAGTAAACAAGTTTATAATATCAAATTACACTGAAATAGAATAGAATTCTATTACACGGCCATTTGTAAATCTTATGGCCTGGCTTCTAGTCTCATCCGCGTATTTTTAGCAGTACAAACAGCTTGTTTTGCTGCTTGATATTGATATTGCTGTGTCTTACCATATTATTCTAATGTATTAACTTAATTATGAACACACTGCTTTGCAGCACAAACAGTTTTACTGTTTTACCCATAAGCTTACTTCCGTGCTGAAGAAAAAGATGGATATTGCAAGAATATTTCACACTATTACCGGTATTACTGTACTTTTTTAATCAATTAAATGCAGCCTAGAAGAGCATAATTTTTAAAAAAAAAAAAAATTTTTTTAAATTTTAAAAAATCTATGCTATGATTTATTTAAAATACATTTATTTCATACTAAGTATACTTCAAATCCATTACCAAATTTATTGATATATCACTTAAGACTTACTGATATAAAATTATAATTAAACTTTATCTGGAGTATTTCATTGCACAATGCACATTTCTTAATATTACGCTTAAAATGTGTTTAATATCACTATTAATAAGGATTGTATGATCTTTGAATAATATCAGTCTTTAAATGCAAGATATTTAAAGTGTACCTGAAGTATAATTGCAATAGTGTCATTTTAGCACAATCAAATATACTTAAGTATACATTTAGTTGGACCTTAACACAACTTCAACACAAAGTGCATTAAGCACAAAAATAGCTGTTCCAGTTTAAGCACATATATATGTAAATATATTTGTAGTATACAGTGCCGTGCAAAAGTAATCATACCCCTTCATTTTTTTTTTCAAGTTTATGTTGCAGCCTTATGATAAGCTGCTTTAAATTAGTTTTTTTTTTCACACATAAATTTACACTCCATACACCATAATGGCAACGCGAAAAACAGATGTGTCAACTTTGCAGATTTATTAAACATAAAACACTGAAATATGTACATTGTGTAAGTATTCATACCCTTAACTCAGTACTTAGTTGAAGCACCGTTACATCCTCAAGACTTTTTGGGTATGAAGCGACAAGCTTTTCACATCTGCATTTGCCAATTATCTGCCATTCTTCACTTCACCTCTTCACCTGTCAAGCTTTGTCAGCTTGGATGGGAGCTGGCAGACATTTTCAGATTTCTCCAGAAATATTTATAGGGCTCTGGCTGGGCCACTCAAGGACATTCACAGAGTTGTTTATAAGCCACTCTTGCTGTGTGCTTTGGCACATTGTCCTGTTGGAAGGTGAACCTTCTGACCAGTCTGAGGTTCTGAATGTTCTGGACTGGGTTTTTATTAAGGCCATCTCAATATTTTGGTGCACTGAGCTTTTCTTCTATTCTGACGAGGCCCTCGGTCTCTGGTGCTGAAAAACAGCCCCACAGCATGAGGCTGCTACCAGCACACTTTACTTTTGGGATGGTACTCTGCACGTGATGAGCAGTGCCTGGTTTCCTTCAAACATGATGCTTGGAATTGAGGTTCATCAGAC
>JAHKKF010520888.1:26029-38451 GCA_019740295.1 Labeo calbasu | reverse complement strand
ATATTTCACATAAAAAAGACATTTACATGTAGTCCACAAGAGAAAATAATAGTTGAATTTATAAAAATGACCCTGCTCAATAGTTTACATACACCTCTTAATACTGTGTTGTTACCTGAATGATCCACAGCTGTGATTTTGAGATCCATTTTTTCACACTGAGGACAACCTAGGGACTCGCATGCAACTATCACAGAAGGTTCAAATGCTCACTGATGCTCCAGAAGGAGAAAAGATACATTAAGCGTCGGGGTTATAAACTTATAAACAGAATGTTGATGTGTAGATTTTTCTTATTTTGCCTAAATATCTTTTTTTTTTTTCATTTAGTACTGCCCTTTAGAAGCTACAGAAGATACTTATATGTTTCTTAGAAGACGAAATAAGTTAAATTTACCCTGATCTTCAAATTCCAAAAGTTTTCACCCCCAGCTCTTAATGCATTGTGTTTCCTTCTGAAGCACCAGTGAGCGTTTGAACCTTCTGTAATATTTGCACATGAGTCCCTCAGTTGTCTTCAGTGTGAAAAGATGGATCTTATAATCTTACAGTCATTGTTGGAAAGGGTTCAAATACACAAAAATGCTGAAAAACCACAGAATTTATGGGACCTGAAGGATTTTTCTGAAGAACAGCGGGCAGTTTAAGGGACTCATGAACAACTATAACTAAAAAAAAAAAAAAAAAAAGCTGTGGATCATTCAGGTAGCAAGACAGTAGCCTATTAAGAATCGAGCGTATGTAAACTTTTGAATGGGGTCATTTTTATAAATTCAACTAATGTTTTCTCTTGTGGACTATATGTAAATGTGTTTATTTGATTTATTTTGTTCAGGTCAGTAGTAAATAAAAAATAACATGCATTTTGTATGATCCCGCTTATTTTGGTAAAACAATTAACATTTTGCAGAACTTGCAAGGTGTATGTAAACTTTTTACTTTGACTGTATACATTTTTAGCCAGTTTAAAAAATAGATCACTCATTAAATATACTTTATATGTCAAATGTTGAATTTTAATTTGTAAATCTTAAGGGTCATGAAGGTGTTCGTGGAGGAAGAGGAAACTCTGGAGCTCCTGGACTTCCTGTGAGTTATTCTACAAATAATGACATCTTCAAACTAGTGTTATTTTAGTATTATTTATATATTGTTATAGTTTTGTTAATATTATGAATTTTTTTATGGTTTTAATTTTGTTACATTTTGTAGTGATTTTATTGTCTGTTTTTGTCATTTTTCCTAGTTTATTAGTTTGTAAATATGTCTAAATAGGTTTTATTAAGTTTTAGTTTATTTCTTTTTAGTTATTTTGACTTCAACTAAATTAAAATGAGAAATGTTGCTTTGGCAACTAGCCTAAAAATTAAATTGACTAAGTTATTACGTATTTATTTTATTATATGTAATCAAAATGTTTTTTATGGTTTCAGTTTTAGTTTTAATAACAATAATAACCCTGTTTTTAACTGAGCTATAAAATATATATTTTCTTCATTTTCTTCATCTTATTTTCCTTGTTTGTAACCACAGGGAAATGCAGGGCCAAAAGGTTTTCAAGGGCCTAAAGGATCCAAAGGCAATAAAGTAAGACTTTATTGTGGATTTGTTTAGTTTAAATATAAATGCACACATATGGCTTTCATTTTAAACCATATAATATCCATCTCAAATAAATTTTATTCAGGGTCCAAAAGGCAAAAACGGTCCACGTGGTCAATCTGGAAGTCGAGGGTCCCCTGTAAGTAAGTTTCTTACACGCTGAACTAAGTTCAGTGTTCAGTAACAGAACATACAACTGATGTTAATAAAAACAGTTGTGTTCTTCTCACAGGGTCCTGTCGGTCGCCCTGGCCCCAGAGGAGTCGTTGGTCGTGAGGGTCGTGAGGGAAATCCTGGAATAGAAGGAGATCTTGGGAAAGACGGACCTAAAGGAATGCCAGTAAGACAATGAATGTAATTCTCAATGCTCTCAGTGTAACACTTTTAATCACCCAGGTGCTTTTTGTTGTTTGTGATGTTTTGGTTTGTTTTTCCCCTGTTATGCACATTAGGGTGAGCATGGAAGTGATGGTGATTTTGGTCCACCTGGAAAACCAGGTCCTCAAGGAAACACAGGTGTGCCAGGTCTGCCAGGAATTCAAGGCTCTTTTGGGCCAAAGGTACTTTGCTTATAGGGACAGTGACCTGTTCTTTATGTTTGTGTCATCCGTATCTGCATCTATAACAGTATTAGCTGATTCTATCTTAAATATTTCTCTATGTTCTGACTTAGGGTGACAGGGGCATCCCTGGCCAAACTGGACCTCCGGGCAAAAGAGGATTTACTGGAGGAATGGGATTTCCTGGAAAACAAGGTGACCGAGGGGTCAAAGGGCAACCTGTAAGTATTGCTTCGCTGTTATGACAATGCAAATCCATTGCAAATATGCCAAACACAAATGAATGCTGCTCCAATGTATTGGTTTTCTTAAATTATGGACTTCTAAGAATAAAACAAAGAACATAATTGCTAAAATCAGACAGTAACTTCTTACAGAGCTCTTTATAATACTTTATTTGGAGTTTCAGCGACACTTGATCGCTCCAAAATCATTCTAATATGCTGGTTTGATGCTCAAGTAATGTATGTTATTGTTATTAACATTGAAAATGTAATATGTTTGTGGAAACAGTAATTATAAATGCATCTCATTTGATCAAGTTATTGCATCTTTGCTGAATAAAAGTATTAATTTGGCCCTAAACTTTCTAAATGGTAGTGTATTTGCATGATTTCAGTCTATTTAACAGTTTATGAAAGACACTGACATTTCTTTAACGCTTGCTGAATAATAACGAAACATTCCATTTTACTATTGTTATCTGTTTATGTTTTCTTTAGGGTGATACTGGTGAACAGGGATTTCCTGGATTTTTTGGAATGTTTGGACCAAAGGTAAACTTTCTTCTAACCGCTGTTAGTCATCCTGTTATGTTTTGATGATCAAAATTCATCCTGTTTGCTTTAATATGTGACCCTGGAGCACAAAACCAGTCTTAAGTAGCACGGGTATATTTGTAGCCATAGCCAAAAATACATTGTATAAGTCAAAATTATCGATTTTTCTTTTAATGCCAAAAATCATTAGGTTATTAAGTAAAGATCATGTTCCATGGAGATATTTTGTAAATTTTTTACTGTAAATATTTCAAAACTTAATTTTGGATTAAAAATATGCATTTCTAAGAACGTCATTTGGACAACTTTAAAGGCGATTTCCTTTATTTTTTTATTTTATTTTTTTTTGCACCCTCAGATTCGAGATTTTCAAATAGCTGTATCTCGGCCAAATATTGTCCTATCCTAACAAATCATGTCAATGGAAAGCTTATTTATTCAGCTTTCAGATGTTTAAGATTCAAGTTTAAAAAAATTGTGACTGGTTTTGTGGTCCAGGGTCACATATGTGAATGATTAATCTAAACGTTCCAGATTAAAAAGTTCAAAATGTAATAACCTTCTCTATGTCATTTATTAACTGATGTTTCCATGCTCATTTGTAAACTGCCATGACCCTACCTATATTTTGTCTGGATGAATATCCTGTTTTACATGTTAATGTAGCAATACAGGAGAAAAATAATGTCTCATCATAATGATTTTGATGATTTTCACAAGATTTTGCCAAAATTATCAAAAAGACTGATTGATGCAATGATTACACCAATATCAAATCTATTTACGTAAAGCTCTTAGGTCTTTAGTAATATTTAATGATGCTTGCATAAAATATATCAGTGACTGGTCTTATGATTAATGAGAAGTGTAAACTGAAAAGACAGTGCACTTTTATATGACTCAGAATCCAATTTATCAGGCAAGCAGTTATTGTTTACTTCTCATTTAATGCTAAGCCTTCAAGCCAACAATTGCAAGATGGCTTTTCGTTACAGCTGTACAAACACTGTAGTTTAAGATGAAAAATAGCTTTTTTAAGCAACTTTAAGAGAGCTAGTCAGGCAGTATAATGAAACAAACGCTGCGTGAAGTAATGATTTCCTAATTTATGATATTAAGGCCAAACAGTTTTGACAAAACAGTGTTTCTGTCATTCACAGGGACCACCTGGAGACCTTGGCCCAGTGGGTATTCAGGGCCCAAAGGGTCCTCAGGGTTTAATGGTAAGTACCACTGTGAGAACTGTTCTGAAAACACAAAATAGACAGATGAAGAGTTCTTGATCAGCAACTACTGTAGGTGTTTCTTCTTTTAAGGGTATGCAAGGAGCCATTGGACCCGTTGGTATCATTGGGCCTAGTGGTAACCCAGTACGTATGATCTGAGTCACATTGTTGGTGGTTTCTAATAGAGTGCATACCCTCTCTTAATATAACCCTCTCTTTCTCTCTTTGTATTAGGGACCACAAGGAGACAAAGGAAATAGAGGGGAAATGGTAAGAATCATTTTGGAATCCTGAACCTCTACTATTCTATGGCTCTTATATTAGACTTCCATCAGCTCAACTTTCTGCCTTATCATCTCCATTCAGTGATATTACTGTGATAGAAGTGTAGTGGTTTGTCTCAATCCACTTAGTAGTAAGTGAACTACCCAGGGAGTCAAATTGTCAAAAGTGCACTCAAACATTCAGTCTTTAGAAGTTCCCAAAATGCACTGGGAATACTGTAACTGTGTGGGAGGTACTTGAATCAATTGTGTTCATGATGGGCTGATTTACCTCAAAGGGAACTAAAGAGTGGAATTAGACTCAGCCTAAGTTTAAGCTACAGTCAGATTAGCAGCAAGAACATGTTTGGTTGAAAACGGTTCCCTAAAAAATCTAACATTTTTGTTGTTTTTCCTTTTATTTTCAACAGGGTGCTCAGGGACCCAGGGTATGTTCCCCCATGTTATTAGCCCTCTTACATTTAGGTAAATTAAAGGAGAAGTCCACTTCCAGAACAACGATTTACAAATAATTTACTCACCCCCTTGTCATCATGTTCATGTCTTTCTGTCTTCAGTCGTAAAGAAATTTGGTTTTTGAGGAAAGCATTTCAGGATTTTTCTCCATATAATGGACTTCATAGGTGCCCTGATTTTGAATTTCCAAAATGCAGTTTAATTGCAGCTTCAAAGGACTCTAAATGATCCCAGCTGAGGAAGAAGGGTCTTATCTATTTTTTTCTAAAAATAAAAATTTGTATACTTTTTAAGCACAAAACCTCGTGTAGCACAGGTTCTGGGATGCGCGTCCACAACGCTACAAATCACGTCTAAGTTTATCATCTGTGTACTCCGGCTCAAAAAGGTAGAGTATGGCAAAAAACTCCATCTTATTTTCTCCTACAACTTCAGAATTGTCCGACATTGTTGTACGTTTTTGTTTGTAAACAGCGTTTGACTTACTTGCACTTCCTTAGTCTTTGTGCGTTCGCTTTGTAAACACTGGGTCTGTAGTTCCGCCTACGTTCCGCGTGACCTTTGGACTTGATTCGTAGTGTCGTGGACACGCATCCCAGAGCTAGTACTACATGAGCTTTTGTTCTTAAAAAGTATACAATTTTTTATTTTCTGAAGAAAATGACAGATCGTTTCACTAGATAAGACCCTTCTTCCTCGGCTGGGATCGTTTAGAGCCCTTTGAAGCTGCACTTAAACTGCATTTTGGAAGTTTAAAATCGGGGCACCAATGAAGTCCATTATATGGAGAAAAATCCTGAAATGTTTTCCTCGAAAACCATAATTTCTTCACGACTGAAGACAGAAAGACATGAACATCTTGGATGACAAGGGGGTGAGTAAATTATTTGTAAATTGTTGTTCTGGAAGAGGACTTCTCCTTTAAGTGGTACTGTTTAACCAACATAAAAATGTTGCTTTCACCCTCTATTAGGGACCTCCAGGTCCTCGTGGACCACCTGGACCTCCAGTAAGTAGTCTTAATGCATTTAGACAATCATGTGAATAGTATCATGGTTGGATTGCGTTTAGCTGAAGCTCATTGTAATTGATGCTTTCTGTTTGTTTATCTCTCTTTGGTTTATAGGGGATTCCTGGTGTATCTTTTCCTCATGTAAGTATGCCTTGTATGTCTCTGTCAATAGAATTTTAAGTCCATGACGCTAAAAATTCTTGACGGAGCCAGAAAATGTCAAAGCTCCAGATGCTACAATGTACTATGAACTAAAGCACACAACTAAAGCAAACATTTTTAGAAAGCCCATATTCAACTGGTTATTTCATTTATATAAAACATTAAAAAGAGTATAAACAATGCCTTCTTCAGGTTGCAACCTACAAACACAACTTGCGGTCTTTACACTTGATCTCTTTTCCACTTACGCTACATATTACGTAGTTTTTTTGCTTAAGTGTTCAAGTGATCATGAAGACCGCAGGTGTGTGTAGAACCTTTCAGTGGTTTCTAATTAAATTATAAAAAGCAGTTGCTTTTGTTTTACAAAATGTTTTACAAAATACATCTTTGCACCAATAAAATGTGCTACACTTTACATTTACATTTACTACCAAATTGTATATAATTTTTGCGTAAATATTTATTTTTATATAAACCTTTTTGGGCCATGAGTTTCTAAACATGATGAATGATGGGATACACTTGTCCTCAAATATTCTTAAGAGGTTTTAGGGACAGTGTGGATTTAGTGTGCATTAAGAGCCCCGAGCTTTGCTATTTATCAGATCTGGGACAGTCTTGTGAACATACTTCCTGCCTTGTACATGCGGCCTCAAGACTGCAAGTGTGAGTGTTGGGACAGGTTCAGTGTCTCAAGAAAATGTCTGACCTAAAGCTGCTTAATTGGACACACAGCAGATAAAATACCAAGCAATGACTTTTGTCATGAAAACCACTAGGTGGAGTGCTGTACATGAAGGACTAGTCTTGAAAAACATCACTAGATGTTGCTACATTATAGGTATAGTTCACCCAAAAATGACAGTTCTGTCATAAATTACTCACCCTCCTCATTTCAAACCTGTAAGACCTTCATTTATCTTCAGAACACAAATTAATATTTTATTAAAAAGTTTTATGACCCTGCATAGGCGGCAATGCAACTAACATTTTTCAAACGGCCCACAAAGGTAGTAAGGATATCGATAAAATAGTCCATGTGATTCAACTTTAATGTTATGAAGCTATGATAAAACTTTTTATGTGCAAAGAAGACAAAAATGATTTTATTGAACAATTTCTGCTCTTCAGTTTATATTCATTACTGTTTATATTCATACTCCGTTTTCTCGTAGGAAAATGAGGCCCTTGGTGCTGCTTTACACATTGCTATGGATTCCCGCTCTACTATAAGGTCCGAGGTAAGTGTCAATAAAGTTCGAAATATGTAAACTTGGCCTGTTCTGTGGCATCTGCACTACTACTGTTCATTTAAATGTAATTTAAATGCATAAACAATAATTTTATACAGGCAACAAACTGAAACAAACATTATGTCAGGACTTGGGCAATATTTATTTATTCATTTTTTTATCATTTCAAATTATTTCTAAATCAAATTTTCGGTAGCTTAACTTTTATGGGCTATCTGGAGCACTGGGTACCAAGTAATGTTTAGAGCTCATCACTAAACAAAACAAAGTTTTATGTATTATGATCATCCCTCAGTTACACACAGTTAGTCTGCAAAACATCATGGACCATCTTGACTGTTTCATTCCAATCCACAGATGTATGAAGATACTGACTTTCCAATGCTGGACCAGGGAACCGAGATCTTTAAGACTCTTCACTACCTCAGCACTCTGATCCACAGCATCAAGAATCCCCTGGGAACGCAGGAGAATCCTGCCAGAATGTGCAGAGATCTCTTTGAATGCGAGCACAGGTTGAAGGATGGTGAGACCATTATAGTGTATTGTCTTCATTGGAAATTGTATTGTTTTAGCTCTATAACAATCAGTAAAGCTACATTAACACCACCAATTATGTGATACAGTAGCTAATAACCAGTTGCAATTTGTCACGTATGATAGGAATGGACTCATTCGTTTTGTTTTTGTTTTGTGTTGTATTAAAGGCACTTATTGGATAGATCCCAACCTGGGCTGCTCTTCTGACAATATTGAAGTGACCTGCAACTTCACCAGTGGAGGTCAAACCTGCCTTAAACCAGTCGCTGTGTCCAAGGTCTGGAAAGCTGACAAATAACAACATTATGAGCAGGACTGCACTGACTCTGATTTCTATAGAATTGAAATGGCTTGATTCAGCAAACTTTCCATTTTTTGACAAAACACTTCACTCATTTCAAAGTGAAAATCTGTCAACATTTCTTCTCCTTTATGTGGTTCCATTGTTCTAATCAGTTATGTTGTTATTTATTTCCTAAAGTTGGCAATTGGAGTGAGTCTGATCCAGATGAACTTCATCCACCTCCTGAGCTCTGAAGCTGTGCAGATCATCACCATTCACTGCCTGAATGTCTCTGTTTGGGCAGCAGGGGACTCCACAACACCGTCCTCTAGTGCGGTGTACTTTAAAGCCTGGAACGGTCAGATAATCGAGTATGGGGGATTCATCGAGCCTGAACTAATAAAGGATGAGTGCTGGGTATGCATTAAGTCATATTTACTTTTACATAACTTTTTTGTGAGATATTACAATTGCAAGTTATAAAGTCAGAATTGTGAGATATCAACTTGCAATTCTGAGAAATTAAGTTAGAATTGCATGATATAAATTCGTAATTGCGAATTATAAAGTCAGAATTGCGAGACATAAACTCGCAAATCTGAGAAATAAAGCAGAATTGCGATATATTAACTCACAATTCGGACTTTTTTTTGTCAGAATTGCGAGTTTATATCTCACAGTTCTAAATTTATAACACACAACTGAGTTATCAAGTTATAAAACTCCCAATTCTGAGAACACATTCTTTTATTCTCCTCAGAATTTGACTTTATAACTTGCAATTGCAAGTTTATATCTCACAATTCAGAGAAAAAAGTCAGAATTGCAAGAAAAAACATCAGAACTGCAAGATACAAACTCACATTTGTAAGGAAAAAAGTCAGAATTGTGATAATATCTCACAATTATGACTTTATAACTCGTAATTGGCAGTTTATATCTCAGTTCTGAAAACAAATGTCAAAATTGCGCATTTTTATCACAATTCTGAAAAAAATCAGAACTGTGATTATGTCTTAGAGTTCTGATTTTATAACTCGCAACTGTGAGTTTGTATCTCAAAATTCTGAGAAAGAAGTCAGAACTGCAAGTTTTTATTCTGCAATTCTGATGAAAAAGTCACAATTTTGATTATATCTTGCAATTTTGACTTTATAACTTGCAATTGTGAGGTCAGAATTGCGAGATGCAAACTTGCATTTGCAAGAAAAAAGTCAGAATTTAAGTATTTATCTGGCAATTCTAACTTTACTTCTCGCAATTGGGAGTTTACTGTATGTCATATAATTCTGAGAAAAAAAGTCAGAACTGTGATTATATCTCGCAACTGCAACTTTATAACTCACAATTGTGGGATCAGAATTGCGAGATGCAAACTCGCATTTGCAAGAAAAAGAAGTCCGAATTGCAAGTTTTTCTCGCAATTGAGAGTTTACTGTGTATCACGCAGTTCTGAGAAAAAAGTCAGAACTGTGGTTATGTCTTGCAGTTCTGACTTTATAACTTGCAATTCTGAGAAAAAAAGACAGAATTTTTTTATTATTATTATTTTTTCATTATTAGGATATTCACAACTCATTATCACAACTAATGCTTCCATTTTTTCTGCCCTCTCAGATCACAGATGGCCGATGGCATCAGACACAGTTCATTTTCCAGACACAGGACCCAAACTTACTGCCCATTGTGGAGGTCTACAACCTGCCCAGCACAAAATCTGGCTCACGTTACCACCTTGAAGTGGGCCCTGTATGCTTTTTATAAAGAAAGCAAAAATGGAAGCCTTAAATACCCCGATCAGCAGCATTACAAAAAATACTCTACATCTCCTCTCAAGTGTGTGTGGACTGCAGCCTTTAAACATGAGGAAAGGAGAATCTAGAGCAGCTTTGGAGAAAACAAGACTTCCTATACGAGCAGCTCGGGATGACAGATGCTTTCTTTTTCAGAGCTGCGTTTCATCAGTTTGAAAACATGGCCTGGATATGTGGTTTAGAGGTGCTTATTAAACTCTAATAGAAGTCTTAATTTATTCATAGTTGTGTTTTTTCCGCACGTGATCCACGTGGACAAGCTATAAGGAACGATTAAGACGTTTATTTGTAATGAAGTACTTATTTTGTATTCTATAGTTATACATGATCATGTGTATTTATACAAGGACATGTGTGTATGTATATTTTCTGTAAAGTGCAATAGAGAATGAACAGATTTTTGTTTTTAATAATGAATCTTCGGTTTGGCTGTTCTAGGTAAGTGAGGTTTACTGTCACTCATATCATTCAATTCAGGTTCATTATCGTGTGTACTTGTGTATACCAGCAGGTCTGTTGTAAAAGCCTCAGATGCCAACACGTAAAACACACATGTGCTGTCATTCATAGCCAGAATATGAGTCGAGGTGAATCCAGACTTGAAAAGTAACATGTAAACGTCTACCTCCCATCTCTCATTTTTTGGTGTTTTGGGACAGTACATGGATTCACATGCATTTAACTCCTGTGGTTAGATTTCTGTTTCCGTTTTTAACTTAAGTGCCTTTTATACTTTGAAAGGGAATATTTTTGTATACATTTTTTAAAGATAAAGTTCAAATGATCTCTCCTCTCTTTTTTTTCAGCCAAACGTTTTTTAAAATCCTTTCTTGTGTAGTATGCCTTATTTGTACAAATATTTGAACTTTAAAGGCACAAGAATTATATTATTATAGCGGACATGGTGTTAAAAGTGCTTTGTATCACTCAGCTGTAGGTCGTTCCATCATTAAGTACATATATGCAATTTCATAAGCCCTATCTGACTGCAGAAGTAATTGTTTGACACAGTGTGTTTCATAATTACTCATTTTTGTATGTCTTTGTCGAGGTGCGTGTACAAAGCTGAATGTTGCAGTTAGAATCGCTGCAAACCTGAGTTGTAATATGGAGTTGTTGGTCGAAATGAGAGCACTAGAATCTTCCACTATATTGGGTCTGTCTTGAGCAGCGGCTTTGACATCATGGTAAGCTAATTATTACAGTGGCTGTGACCAAAAAGAGTTCTGTATGAAATTCTTGTGAAATATATCTGTTTTTGATCAAAACTTTCAGGAGCCATCTTATCTTGCCAAAGGGGGTTGTGAAATATCTGTTCTTTGTATGTGTAAAAAATAAAAGTGGATCTTCTCAGAGGCACCGCTATGGTTTCTGGGACCACTGAACAGCATACTGACTCGGGTCCCCCTCAATAGAAGTTCCGGTGGGGTTATGGCACCCCAGGATATTCTTATCTGAATATTTTTATGATCAAACATTACCTCCAAAATCCAGCAAACACCAAAGAACAAAGATGTCAGTGTTGTAAATTAAACCATTGATACCACAGAAACAGACAGCAGTCTTTATATCTAAAGTTCTTGTGTTCTGGCCATTTCCATGTCTCATTTGAATAAAGAATTATGAAAACTTGTTGACAATGTCCATACCCTCATTTTATCCCAAAATCGTGTGCTGCAAAAACAGACATCTTTGTGACACTTTTGATGTGACAGCAGTTCAGTCTTTATTTAGACCTGTACATATACGTATATAAAATTACTTTACAACTTTTACTTGCACTAATATGGCAAGATTTTTTCTTTAAGTTGTCCTCTTTCATGGATAGATTGTTTCATCTTGCTGTATAAATGTGCTTAAATTCTTCATATTTTTTCAAACTTTTAAAGGGGTCATCGCAGGCAAAGTTCACTTTTACATGTTGTTTGAACATTAATGTGTGTTGCCAGTGTATGTACACATCTACCCTATAATGATAAAAATCCATGAAGTGGTTTTTAATTAATCTGTAAAAATAATATCCCCTTTTTCAAATCAAGCCATTCTTCGATGCCTCACACCGACAGAGGCCGCTCCCACGATAGTTGCTTGACATGAGCGTCTTACCTCAGACCCGCTTAAATCAGCTGTAACAGTCCGACCTCCATTGTTTCGATGCTGGAGCAGGGATGTAGAATATCTCAGATTGAGCGATTGAAGTGTTGTGTTGCTGGATGTAATAATGATCATAGTGGTTGTCGTTTACTCCCGACATTTGAGCCGCTAAAGATGCAGTAGATTACGTTTGTAAAGGGAATGCGCCTCCCGATCTACATATATCCATCTATGTTCGCGCAAATCATTCGTGACACAGCTTCACTTACAGCAGAAGTGAGTATAAGGTTTTTTTTTATGAATCTTTGTGATCGCCTTTCCTAATAATGTGCTAGTTAGCAAGTTTAGCGGCTA
>JAHKKF010520888.1:0-25979 GCA_019740295.1 Labeo calbasu | reverse complement strand
TATATATATATATAAACCCAACAACTATTATATACTATATAATAGTATATACTACTATATTATATAACCATGCTACATTTTTTATGTACTAATGTAATGAAAATGTATTACTTATGAAAATGATAAGTATTATTAGATTATAATTATTATAAGCATTTTTATTTTAATATGAGCAACAGTGATAAATCTAAGTGCTTCTAAGGCAAAACCATATAATTATATATATTTTTTTATTTATATATATTTATATGTGTTTTAATATTTAATTTAACACGTATGTGTTGCTGATCAAGTAGTCTATAATGGATCTACTGGCCAACTATCAAGACAGCACCGCTGAGCATTAGCAGACCGGATGGATGTTTTGCTGATTAGACCCATTTCGACCAGCCAATAAAGGCTGGGGGGAGAAGGAAGATGGCTATTAATCATTTAACAGAGGTGAAAAACAGGCCTAGAAACAGGCAAACCAATGAGGAGCAAGGTCTTTATATTCTAAGCAGATTTTCAGCAGAATCCAGCGCTGTCATGCTCGCTCAGAAAGCAGTGACGCAGGTTTTATGCACGCACGAGTCTGGCACTGTGAAAAACTGATGTGCGTGTGAGAAAAGGTGTGTCTGGATGCACACGTGTGTGTGTTGGAAAACAGATGAGACGGTGGGGGAAGGTGCAGAAAATGCAAATGCTAAATCTGGGCAAGGGCACGCAAGGACATAATGTGTGAAGGATGTCTCATGCTGGTTTAATATTTAAAGCTTGCATCAGTTACACCGAAAAGCTGAGGAAATAGCAACTGCATGAGGTAAAGAGCAACAGAGAAAAAAGCATCTTAGAGCTAAAAAAGGATCTGCTCGCCTGGGGAAATATCACTGCCGTTTGCGATTTACCCTCGACCAGTGGGTCACCAACAGAATCGCTCATTTTGGATTCATTTTAGAGATTAGATTAAAGACTGGAGTGGTTGGAGATGAGAACATGTGGATTTAACAGGACGACTGTTAGACATCAGTGACTAACATGATATCATATTGGGCGACGTATCAAAGAGCCCTTGTTTCTATGGAAAGTCTCCAGCCTGGAGCTCAATGTTTGTCAGAGATCTTTGCCTTTTCCCGGGAGGCCAAGCTGTATATGTCACAGCTATATAGTTTGAGATTGCTGGCTGGCATGGAAACGTTGTCCTCGGGGGCTTGTTTTCAAGCCTGAATTGGCTCTCAAAAGGGTTTTTCTTCTGTATCTTTGTATGTTTCAATGCAGCACAGTAGAGCAATCAACACTAAGGTCATGGGTTCAGTTTCCAGAAAATGCATGAACTGATCAAATGTTTGCTTAAATGCAATTTGCGAAATTGGTCTCTCCATTTCCATCCTGAAGCAGTTGTTAAAAGCGCATAATTTGACTCTTTAGATTAAGCAGCCATTGTGCAGTCTAATCTGGAATAAGTTGCATAATGTAATCTCTGTAAAAAGGGGTTATGTAATGACCCTGCCAACGCAGTGACACTGACAGAAGTTTAGACGGGAATATTTGACAGGTCTGAGGTCAACTTATTGCGCATATACTGCCCCTCCTTTGCTTTTAAAGGGCAATGTCTCCTTCCATCCCACACACTTTATAGTGTGCTTTGATGTATCTGCTTATTTCTATTCCTAAAAATCCCCAGATCTTCTTTGCTGTCATCTAAAGTCAGCATGAAATCTAAATTCAGCCTTCATCTGGTTTGTAAATCCATGTTATTGACCTTTTTGTAACACATGTTGGACTTCTCTAATCATTTAGTCTGCTTAAAGGAGAAAACAAAGATTCACATATAATGTACTCACCCCTTGTCATCCAAGATGTTCTTTCTTCAGTCGTAAAGAAATTACGTTTTTTTTAAGGAAAACATTTCAGCATTTTTCTCCATATAATGGACTGATATGATGCCCCAATTTTGAACTTCCAAAATGCAGTTTAAATGCGACTTCAAATGATCCCAAATGCGGCTGTAAACGATCCCAGCCAAGAAAGAAGGTTCTTATTTAGCTAACGATCGGTTATTTTCATTAAAAAAATACAATTTAAATACTTTTTAATCTTAAATGCTCGTCTTGCCTCTCCATGAACTCTGTGTATTCTGACTAAAGACAGTTAGGGTATGTCGAAAAACTCCAATTGTATTTTCTCCCTTAACTTCAAAAATCATTTCTAAATCATCCTACATCGCTGCAGAAGTTCTGTCCCAGTCTTTGCAACGTGAACATGCAAAGAAGATCAAACACCCTTAACAAAAAAAGGTAAACAGCGATATAAGGTGATTTCAAAGTTGAGGGAGAACATGAGATGGGAGTTTTTAGACCCTAACTGTCATAAACCGGAACAAAAACAGTCTGAGCAGAGAAAGGCAAGACGAGGCATTAAAAAGTATATGAATTGTATTATTTTTATTAAAATAACCGATCGTTACGCTAGATAAGACCTTCTTTCTCGGCTGGGATCGTTTACAGCCGCATTTGGGATCGTTTGAAGCCACATTTAAACTGCATTTTGGAAGTTCAAAATCGAGGCACCATATCAGTCCATTATATGGAGAAAAATGCTGAAATGTTTTCCTTAAAAAACACAATTTCTTTATGACTAAAGAAAGAAAGACATGAACATCTTAGATGACAAGGGGATGAGTAAATTATTTGTAAATTGTTGTTCTGGAAGTGGACTTCTCCTTTAAAGGTATAGTTCACCCAAAAATGACAATTCTGTCATTAATTACTCACCCTCATGTCGTTCCAAACCTGTAAGACCTTCGTTCATCTTTGACCAGCTTTCTGACCCTGCATAGACAGCAACGCAACTGACACCTTCAAGGCCCAGAAAGGTAGTAAGGACATTATTAAAATAGTCCATGTGACATCAGTGGTTCAACCATAATTTTATGAAGCTACGAGAATACTTTTTGTGCGCAAAGAAAATGTCAGTTTCATTTATGTCTATGCAGGGTCAGAAAGTTCTCGGATTTCATAAAAAATATCTTAATTTGTGTTCTGAAGATCAGCAAAGGTCTTACAGATTTTAAACGACATGAGGGTGAGTAATTAATGACATAATTTTCATTTTTGGGTGAACTATCCCTTACAATCGACTACACGTTGCAACGCCAACATCTCAAAATCCAATAAACAACATGCAAAGTTCAATAATCTGTTAAACTCGGATGTACATTAAAAGAAGCATTAGCCAAAGAACTTTGACTACTGTTCCAGCAAGATTCTCAAAACAAACGTTCCTCCAGTAACATTAATAGAATGTTATCTGATTATCCGGTCTTTAATAACACTATCAAAACTTTAGCACAAAAAAGTTATTTATACATTTAATGGTTTTTCTGAAACATTTTAGATGGATTCATTTAACTTTTAATGTTACTACTTCTTTCAGAACACACAGATAACATTCAAAACTTATGTTTGCAAAAAGATAAGTTTCCTTACCGTTTTCTCTAACAGTTGCATAACCAAGAATAAATTGTTTTAGTGCATCCAAAAATGAAAATTCTGTCATTAATTACTCGCCCTCATGTTGTTTCAAACCTGTAAATCCTTCGTTCATCTTCAGAACACAAATTAGGATATTTTTGATGAAATCCAAGATCTTTCTGACCCTTCATAGACATCAACGCAACTGACACCTTCAAGGCTCAGAAAGGTAGTAAAGACATTGTTAAAATAGTCCATGTAACAACCTGCTGTCTATGCAGGGATTTCATCAGAAATATCCTAATTTGTGTTCTGGAGATGAATGTAGGTCTTACAGTAAAGACACGAGGGTGAGTAATTAATGACAGAATTTTCAATTTTTCAACTATTCCTTTAAAACATTTTAGAAACGTTTTATTTTTAAAAATGTATCAAATTTAGATTTCAGCCATTTATTGCTTAGGTTGTTTTAGAAGTGTGTCAGCATGATGTTTATACCCTTCCTCCCCTTTCCTCTGAAACTGTAGTATTTCTATGATGATAAATGTCTTTCCTTCCCAATCTATCCTTCTTCTTCCTCTCCGCAGCCAATCAGAAGCCAATAAACCAATAAACTGTCAATGATGATCAGTGATGTGATGGATGTAACACTGAAAACATTTAACTCTCTGTCTCCCTCTTTCTCTCTCTTTTGTTTTCTTCCTCTCTTGTCTTCCAGTTGATGTGACACCAATTGTTATTCTTTCTTTCCTTCCTCCTTTCCTCTCAGCCATCAAAAGCAAATTACAAATGTTGTTTTCCTAAATATTACAGTAAAGAGATGCCCATAAAATTACTTGAAATAGCAGAAACTCCAGCAGGACTACTCTAGTTAATGTAAATCTGTAGCTGTGATTGATGTGTGTGCAATATTTCCTGTCCCTCATCTCATTGCACATATACAAATACTTCTCCAGAGGTCAGAATTGCAAAAAGATCATTGGTTGAGAGCGATGCAGATGTCTCTGTGGAAACAGCAGGGTGAAGTGTGAGAGAAAAGATACTTGGAATATCAGGTGTGTTATTTTTTTGCTAGCGTTTGAGACTTTCCTGGCATATATAGAGACTTGCATCTATATATGAAAGTAGATTAATGACTCGAAAAAAGGATCACGGCTCACCGTTGATTATTTATTTCCCCTCAAAGCTTTCTGTTCGGACAAAACTAAACAAAGCATATAACTGTGCTCTGAGGACACAGTTAATTCGGACTATTTTAATGCACAATCAGTTTTCATGAGTGGAAATAAAGCTTGCAAGAAAACGCTCTGCCTTGAACTAAAAAAGCCAGCATGCATAATTCCAAAAAATGGGAACGCACGCAAAAAAACAAATAAAAAGAGAAGATTTAGATGTACTAATGCCTGTCGGTTCAAAACAAAACAAAAAAAAAAAACTGGGCATCGACTTAATAGAGTGTTTAATGAAGTCAAGCAGATGTGTCTGTGTTTCTGTCACTAAATCTTTTGTTCTTCCTGTAGCTTGGCTCTGCAATGGGGCGTGTGTGGAAGTGGACTCCGACACGGAGGCGGTGACGGGTCACGGCTTCAAAATGAGCTGTATCTCTTGCAAGATGAGAGGGGAAGTACAAGCCTCCGCCACAGTGGACTGGTGGTTCATGGCCAAAGGCGAGAGTGAATTTTCACATGTGAGTTTGAGACCAAATACTAACGTGCAGCTCTTTTTTTGTGTACCAGAGCTCTAGTACAGCTGCGCGCCTTTGTGAAATGCACAAAATAATCAATGCAGCTTAAGCATGGTAAAATAAAACATTAAAACCTCAAAGCAGATCTGAAACAGCTGCATTTTTAATGCAAAGCCAAGATCATGCATTTTTTATGACAGTCTTTGTGGTCCGAAGTGAATTACTGCATACCATTTCCAGCAAGGAACAGCCCCGAGCAGAATCAGCAGACACTTTACATTTACATCCTTTGCCATTAGAACAACTAGCTGCTACCAATACACCAATAAATATGCATTACACACAAGCCTTTTTCAGTGTAGTCATTTGTGAGAGACAGGTTAGCAAATAATAGTACTAGAATTATGTTTGTTATGCAAAAATGAATAAAAACAAGAGACATTACATACACTACCAGTCAAAAGTAGATTTTTAATGTTTTTTAAGTAGTCTCTTCTGCTCACCAAGCCTGCAGTTATTTGATCCAAAATACAGCAAAAATATCTGAAATATTTTTACTATTTAAAATAACTGTTTTCTATTTGAATATATTTTAAAATGTAATTTATTCCTGTGATCAAAGCTAAATTATCTGCATCGTTACTTCAGTCTTCAGTGTCACATGATCCTCAGAAATCATTCTAATTTGCTGTTCAAGAAACATTTTGTATTATTATTTTTTATTAATATTTAAAACAGTTGAGTAATTTTTTCAGGATTCTTTGATGAATAGAAAGATCCAACGATAAACATTTATCTGAAATAAAAAGCTTTTGTAACATACACTATACCATTCTGAATTTTGGAGTCTCTGTATGTTTTTTTTTTTCAGATAAATGCTGTTCTTCTGAACTTTCTATTCTTAAAAAAAAAACTACAAAAAATCCACTCAGCTGTTTTTAACATAATAATAATAATTAATGTTTTCTGAAGCAAATCAGAATATTTGAATTATTTCTGAAGGATCATGTGACTGGAGTAACGATGCAAAAAAATTTAGCTTTGAAATCACAGGACTACATTAAATTTTAAAATATATTCAAATAGAAAGCAGTTATTTTAAATAGTAAAAATATTTCAAAATGTTACAGTTTTTGCTGTACTTTGCATCAAATAAATGCAGGCTTTGTGAGCAGAAGAGACCTTGTTAAAAACATAAAAATATTACTGTTCAAAAATTATTTTTTTTGTATTGTAGCTTGAGGAATGATAGTATAATAAACACCAATATAATTTTTAAAAATATTTAGAATTCCATTAAAAATGTGAGGTTATTTGTATATTATAGGTAATGCAAAGCAAATTCTGTCATGCAATTTTCAGGGTTTCCATACTTTTTAACAAATTAATTTCCATGACATCTCCAGAGTTTTAAAAATCAGTAAATTATAAATGTAATTAGTGTCCAATAGAAACTATGTTATTGTTGAATGTTGCACTCTATGACACTATAAAAAAAAAACAATGATTAATGCGAATAAAAGATAACAAGTACAAAAAAAAAAAAATACTTTTTTAGTCTTTTTGCTTCAAAATGTCATTTTTCATTCAATGTGTTACTTTCTGTCATTCTGTAAATATTTCTGGAATTCACTACATGTTTATTAGGTGAAAATTATTTAAATGATCATAAATTATACAAGTAAACCATACACCAATGTTTTTTTCAGTGTAAAACCAAAATCTAGCCTATAAACTGTTTTAGAACAGACCAGAACTCATTTTTAATTGATTATATTATTATTATTATTATTATTATTATTATTATTATTATATTAAAGACATTTACAGCATTTCTCTGACCGTTACAGGGATAATTCACCCAAAATAAAAATTCTGTTATCATTTACTCATCCTTATGTTGTTACAAACCTCCTTGAGTATCTTTCTTCTGTTAAACACAAAAGAAGATATTTTAAAGCATGTTGGTAACCAAACAGCTGACGGTAGCCATTGACTTCCATTGTATTTTTTTTCTATACGGTTTGGTTACCAACATTCTTCAAAATATCTTCTTTTGTGTTCAACAGTTAAAAAAACTCATTAAGGTTTGGAACAACATGAGGATGAGTAAATGATGACAGAATATTTTTATTTTGGGTGAACTATCTCTTTAACCCAATTGTGCAGACAGGGGGCAGCATAGACTGCAGTCAACCACTGACTTTGTCCCTTTTTAGCAGATTTGTAGAGACCTGAAATGCTTGAGAATTTAATAATGGCTGAATCAAACACTGTGTCCTTCACACTGGTTATTTGTCATAGCAGTCTCACATGCTAATAAAAACTCTTTTAATAAAAACTTTTTTTCTTACTATTAGATCTACAGTTATGCAGATATGACAGGCTACATAATGGATGACCGCTTTGATGCACGCCTGGCCTGGAACGGCAGTAAAAAAACCGAGGACGTGCAGGACGGTTCAATTTACATCCTTAACGTCACCTTCAACGACACCGGCACCTATCGATGCTTCTTCGACCGCATCCTCGTCTTCACCAATTACGAGTACCGCACCAACGCCACCAAGTTTATCAGCCTCAATGTAGTAGGCAAAGGTATGTTCATTAAAACAAAAAGTGGGAATAAGGAATTTTACACCAGAGGAAACAAATGCAAACAGACAACATCATCACCCTGACAAAATCCCCAACTTAGCCTTGAACGGAACACCAGGGTGTGTCCATAAAGAAAGATGAATCAACACTGAATAGAAATGCCGTTGAAATGTCCAAAGCAAGGACACTGTCAATGCCTTTACATGGCCCTGAAAACAAAGTGTTGTCATAGCAGCAGCAGCATCAAGGCTTTCAGCATTGGTATCCTTGACACACCAATGCTTATCTGTATGACAGCAAGGATGTTGAAAAATCTAATGCGCAATTTTATTTTGTTTTATATATGTGTGTGTGTGGATTGTTGAATTGATGTATTAAAAAAAAAAAAGAAAAAAAAAGTGTACAGAAAATGTGCAGGAAAAATAACAAAATATTCATACAGTATAATATTAATATAACAAATATTAAATTACAAATTATTAAAAAAAAACATGTATAAAATTATGTCCCATTAGTCAAGCAGCCAATGATGTTGTTGTTAACTAGAACAAAAACTAATATAATATTTGTTCGCTAACTAAACTAATATATGATCACTGAAATAAAGCTAAAATACTAGAAAATATAATTATTAGATGGCAAACTTACAAATTAAACAAATTTAGCCATGGCAACTAACTAAAAAATATATATATTTTAATTACTAAAACCACAAAAACTGAAATAAACAAATTAAAGCTAAATAGAAATATAAAAGAAAACTAAAATGACAAAAACAAATTACTAAAATTTTATAAATTCTAAAATTAAAATAAAACAGAAAAATTTAAAAATAATAGCTAATTTAAAAAAGTTCCCACTCTAATGAACAAAATTTTAGCAAGATAAAACATGTCAAAAGAATAAAAAAAAACCTACCTATGCTAAGAAAAACAGAAAATGTGCAGGAAACATAAGATATTAATATAACAAATATTAAATTACAAATTTTTTAAAATAAACCATGTATAAAATTATGTCCATTAGTCAAGCAGTCAATGATATTGTTATTGTTAACTAAACCAAAAAATAAGTCTATTAAATATAATATATGTCACTGAAATAAAGCTGAAATACAATAAAATACAATTATAAACAGGAAATGTTAAAAATGACACAAAATTAGTAACTACAATAAATATATTTAAGGTAAAAAAAAATAATAAAAAATACAAAACATAAATTACTAAAAGTTTTACTAAAATTAAAATGAAAGTTTCAACATTCACAAGTTTTTGTTGGTGTTGCACTAAAAATTAGCTTGTGAAAAATCTGAGCGGCCTAGTTTAATGCTTCTGCTGAGAACATGTCTGTCCACTACGACAAAAGCCGTCATGTCATTTATGCTGACAGTGAGAATTCAATCAGACGTGTCTTTACGTCCTGTCAGAGGCTGAGTCAGGTCCACATCAGCACTGATGTCACTACTGATCATTATGAGAGTGTGCATTTATAGTGCTGAAACCTGCACAAATATGTCTACCATTGTTTGATCCAAACTAATTTTTAATTCTCACTCACCCTCAGCTACACGAGGCATGGCGTCCATTTTATCGGAGATCATGATGTACGTGTCCATCATCGGGCTGCAGTTGTGGCTGGTGGTTGAGATGGTCTACTGTTACAGGAAGATTGCAGCAGCCGGAGAGGAAGCTCTAAGAGAGAGCGAGTGAGTCGGATGTCTTTACGTTTTCATTTTCCTCACACTTCCTTTCAGTTTGCTCTTCCTTAATAACAAACACCTGCTGCCTCATTAAAGACATTTAGGGATGTCCTATTAAAACAGAAAATTTGGGATTAAACATACTGAAGGGCTTATCTGTATAACCCCTAAACGGATGAGAAAGTCTAGAGAGTTTATATGGTAAAAGTACATTTTGATAACTTACTGGAGTGCATTAGCATGACATTTAAACAAAAATTAGGTTCTTTATTGGCATCCGTGGTTCCGTGAAGAACCTTTAACATCCATGGAACCTTTAAATTCCACAAAAGATTTTTTATAATGGAACAAGGTTCTTCAGAACCTTTATTTTTTAAAGCAATAGTTCACCCAAAAATTAAAATTAGCTGCAAATTTACTCACCCTCAGGCCAAGATGTAGATTTTGTTTCTTCATTGGAACAGATTTGGAGGAATTTAGCATTACATCACTTGCTCACCAATGGATCCTTGGCAGTGAATGGGTGCCATCAGATTGAGAATCCAACCAGCTGATAAAAACATTACAATAATCCACAAGCAAAAAAAAAAACCAACAAACATGCAGTGAAAACTTAAAACATCAATTTTATGGACAAAAATATATAAAAAAAAAACTAAAAAAAAAAAAAAATAGACAATTCCGCCTCTAGTTTCCACTGCTTTTCTTCCTTCAAAACTATATTTCCCTTAACCCCAAAACGTATATTTTTCTTCAATATGCTGTTCTCAAAAGCTTTCAAGTTCTTGTTGCTATTCTTTTCTTCATTACCTTTTCTGTCCATTCTGCCTTTCTCTCCCTCCCTCCGTCCTCTTAGGGCGGAATATTTAGCTATAACCTCGGAGAGCAAAGATAATTGTGCAGGTGTAGCGGTGGCAGAATAACACAGGTGGGTTAGTTAAATGTAACTGTTATGATCACATCTGAACTTTTATATATTACAAGACACCTTAACAATCTACCTTTTTTTTAATTACAGGTCCAAAAAAAGTCTCAAGCCAAAAGCTTGACGCTCTGTCCATCACCAACGGCCTCCGTCATCCTCACCGGCTCTCTGTGAAACCGCAGGGCTGCTGTTTTGACCTTTGTGTACGACTGTGACAGAACCGCCATTCTAAACCATCAGGGAAACACACAGTCAGACATTACATAAAAAGGAAATGTTTTGTTTTAAGGCTCTAGATGACAACTTTGGGGTTAACGAATGAACAAAGTATTCATTGGTTTAAGCATGAATCTGTAACACTGGAAATGACTTGTACATACGTGTTTTAGCTTCTAACACCTCTTTGCTTTTTCCACATAATGAGAACTCGGCTTTAAATGCGAAAAAATTTCACCATGGTATCTACTGAGCCAGAGGACATCACAAAATATTATAAAGTGTATAAAAATCACTAGTATATTTACTGAGCCAGAGACAAAAAAAAAAACAGTTAAATAGAATGATATATGTGAAAACATATCTATCGTTATTTAAAGATCAAAAATACATATTAAGAAACAGAAAAATAATAAAATGCAAACTTTGTTATACTAGGAGTGTAACAGTGCACATATTTGTAGAGAAAAATCTTCAAATTAAGAGCTTCAAAGTAAGTCTTCTGTCAGATGTGTTTAAAGCATTCAAAATCTGTTTTCATAAGCCTAATCTGTAAATGTTTGAAATTCACGCTGGGGTTTCATTTTGCAATGCAAAACTAGGCTAAATTCTACAGTCATTACTGAAGGATCGTACAAATAAGGCTATGTGCGAGACTTCCGGTTCATTAGCCGCTATACGAAATACCGAGAAGAATAACAATGTGTAGTAAACGGTAAAGCTGTTTACACTACAAACAAGTGTATTCATAAGTAAGATAATACATTAACATAGTAAGACTCACTAATTTGCAATATCAAGCAGCAAAACCAGCTATTTTGTAAGGCTAAAAATAACTGGACGCGGATGAGACCGGAAAGACCCACTCTTACGAGAAAAATAAGGTGGATAATGTTACGTTTTGATAAGATATGTTCCAAAAGTGGAACCTCTTCAAATTTCTTCCCTCATTTTAGAACTAAATCATAAAGAGCATCACAATTTTTCCCTGACAGAACTTTAGGCTAGTTTGTTCCGTAAAGCACTGTTTATTAAAAATAATAATTATACGTTGAGTAAAAATGCTTGATTTCCGCCGTACCGAAATATTTGTGTACCGTTACACCCCTAATATACAAAGAGAAATCATAACATCTCATGTTTGGCAGCTGAGGACTATGATTAGCATTACAAAGCTAATTAACGCACATTCACAAGAGCTTCCGATGTCAAAACTGCACCTGTCACGTACAGGGGATTTGAACCTGAACTAACCCAACCTAACTAACCACTGGTAAGCTAACAATAACATTAATGTTCTCACTGATATGTAATAGTTAACTTGAATTGTCATTGCATCTACAATCACGACCAGCACTCTATATTTAGTCTGCGTTGGTATTTACCAGGACAGATTTATATCACTATTCAAATTATTCTCTTAAAAAAATAACAGCGAAGCAAATGAATGTCACATATATGTCAATACCATAGACGTCAAGAAAGTGCATTGTTGTGTAAGATTCATAGCCGAATTCAGTCACTAATGTGATACATATATTATTAACATACAATGTGCCGTAGAGGATGTGTGCTATTAACCATTTCCCATGTTTGCCTCAATTCCTCCCGTTTTTTGTTTTTGTCTTCGCTGACAAGATAATCAAGGGCTGCATGAAATCGATTGAGAATGACTCAAAGTTTTAAGTGTGCCTCCTGTAGGAACGATGATTAAGCCTCTGGCTCTTCATGCATGATGATTTCGAAAGAAAACGGACGAGAAGGCAGGAATTAATTGTATTCATTCACAAGTGCAGTAAAAACGCTTCCAGTCTTTCCTCTCCCTCTTAGTAGCCAATTCCTGGTAGTGACTACAGAGGGCAGCACAACACTGCCAAAGTCTCACTGCCTTTATGCATGAATGAACATTCTTGAGACTTCCCAGCTCTGGTTTTCTTACTTTTTATATCTTTCATTCGGTGGTTGTTCGATTGGTAGATTTCTACTGCATGATTTTAAATAGACTTTTGAGTACCGTCATAAACACTGCCACAGTTGCAACGCCGGCTTTCGTTCTCGACCGAGCAAAACTTAAACTCCACAGCTGCTTTTAGTGCTGTTATTACTAAAACATCGATGGTTATCGTATTAACACTTAGATGTTACAGAATATCGTCACTATTTGACAATGTCTGCACCTCTGTGGGAGTCTGTACAGTATCGACAACGACTTCACGGCCTCAACGATTCCAGGATGCATTTCATGTTAAAGTGAAAATGTTGCTTGCCAAATAAATTATGGACAAGATAGTATATAATAAAGACATTTAAAAATACAAATGATGCGTTTTTCTTATCTTTTCTCTCTTGAGGAGATCTATACCCTGATAGCACATGTACATCTCTGAGGCGTCTATTTAACGTCTGCATTTACATCTGCAATACGTCTATTGGACATTTCCTATCAGATGTCAAACAAACATCTATTAGATATCTTTAAGATGTTTATGATTTAGAATGTATGTAACACTGACATCTTACAGACGTCTGCCACACGTTTGTACACAGCAGATGCTTTCTAGATCAAGAGATCTTTAACAGACATCTTGCAGACGTACATGCGCAATCTGGGTAGTAGTCAACATTTGAAGTGGATCAAAACCTTTCATCAAAGTTGTCCTAAAACCAAAACAATACCTGTTTTTTTCTTAGGACAACTTTGAGGAACTTTTTTGATCCACTTCAAATGTTGACTACTGTACATCGGCCATATTGGCGGCAATGGACCTCAACAATACCACTGAACTGAACAGAACTTGCAATATTCATATCATATGATACAACTCCTCATTCCGAACAACTTTGCCTCCAGAACCACTGTCAATCAAATCGTTAAGAGATTGAGAAGATTTAAAAAAATAAAAAAAAACTACTTCTGCAAAGTAGTCCTAGGTTTTTCACTCAATCTGGAAAAAAACACTGAGGTAGAATTCTTTGGGATGCTATAATGGGAGCTGTTCAGAAAAGGGGCCTGTCCAAATTCACCTAAAATTCTATAAAGCCTACAGGAAAACTCAAAATTTCACGAAACCTGCTGAGCATATGCAACAGGTGATTCTAAACAAGCATGCAAGTTTTAAGGAGATCAGACCACAACTGGTGCTATAACAGTCATAAATGTTAAAATATATTTCTATGCTAAATTAACTCGATTTGCCAAAAATGCTTCTTTAAATAACTGATTAAGTGGTTACAGGCTTGTTAAATAATGTCTTTTTTCATATGTGCTTAAAAAGCACTTGAACACCGGTAATCGCTGCTTGCAGCTATATTTAAAATATATTTTGATTCCAGAATCTTTACTCCAGTCTTGTGTCACATAATCCTTCAGAAGTCATTCTAATATGCCGATTTGCTGCTCAAGAAACATTCTTATTTTCAACATGATCATAAAAACTTCTCCACTTCTCAGAAAGCATTAACCTGTGAAAAAAGGAAATGAACCAATCAGGAACACACACACAATGTTACAATTTTTTGGCATATTTTATTATACATTTGTGACCGTCACAAGTCATCTTTACAATCGTGTCTATACAATACATCCCACCTTCGCTCTCTCCCTCCCTGACCCGAATAAATAGCACACGCTTTCATCACTCAGAGCAAGGGCTTTGCACAGCAGCGCCCGCAGACAGACAGACAACAGACAGACAGATTCTGATAACACACTCAGAGGAGGGAGAGATCACTGAGGCTGAAGGGCACAACAGAGTGAGACCACAAATACAGGGACAAAAATGAAATGGCTGGACAGGGGACATCAGTAATAGATAGTCCAAAGGAAAGTAATGAAACAAAGGACCAATAAAAGGAAGAAGAAAAAGAAATCCAACTCAAACCTCTTGGTAAATCTCACAAAGAACATGCACATCATATTTCACATTAAAATCAATCTTTTTTTTACACTGTGACATTGTTTTTAATTATTTAAACCACTATTTATATAACTTACAGTTTCTAAGTTGCTTATTTAAATGTAAATAAGAATTATCTGCACAGGATGATTTTGCATTGCAGTAGTGAGAATCACAGACAAAAATTTATTTCATAAAAATGCACATAAAAATTGAGGGAAAAGCCACAATGCAAAAAAAACTTTTTTTTTTTTTTTTTTTTTTAAATATATTTTCTTTTGATTTTGAGGTGAAACACGGTCATGTTCTGTGTGAGACTGGCCTATAGTGTTGAGCGAAATCACGATGGTCCTCCTGACCTTGAGTTCTGGTTGGTCCCAAACATCCAGCCTGAGGAACGACTGAAGTTCTTCAATCTGTGTGCACGTTCAGCTGTTCGAGCTAATAGTAACCCCGAACAGTTCAAGTTTGATTCCAGTGAAACTCGACAAGTTTCTCGACGCCTCGACTACACAAAACAGCTCCTTTTACCCCTAAGTCATAAATACACAGGGATTAAAAACAAAAATAATAACTAAAACATTAGGGAGAAGGAACAAATGGTTAAAATTGCAACCGTGTGTAAAAACAATCTTCAATCTGGTACTCTAGCCTAAGTATCACTTGCACATTTGTCGTTTTTCTTGCATTCTTTCTTGTAGTTTAACTTCTAATTGTCATTACAATTTTTCCACATGATTATTGCTAAAATGGGAATTCATATTCATACCACTCGTTCCACCCATTTCTACATTGGTCCTTAGATGACGTTAGACTGTAATTCAAGTCTGTTAAATAAATACTGAAATGGTCTGACACACTTTAAACAAGTTTCAGTAACAGCTCTGAAAACAATAACAACAGAGAAGAGAAAACAAATTTCTCTTCAATGAAAACATAAAAATAACATTTGTGAAAAGACCGGTTGAGAGGTCTCAGAGGTCGATTTCAGACATTTCCCTCTTTGAAATCTTCGACGCATCTATCCCAAGCTTTTTTTTTTGCAAGGTCCATGATGAAATTCATTTTTGTAAAGCTTGTTTTGTTCAGGTTTTTTCGGACACGCAGTACGGACCAGACGGCTCAAGATGCAGCACAGCTGAAAGTCACAGACGCTCCCGTACGCGCGTTATTGCTTCAGACCCAGAGTTCATGGTTGCTAAAAGAGTTGAATGGGTTTTATACAGCTTGTATAAAGTCCTGTAGCTGCTGTTTGGACACTTGGGTAAGCTAAAAGATACCCACATTAATCCCAAAGTTAACATCACTGAGTTGAGCACCGTCTTCCGTTCATGATTTGGCCCCTCGTGGATGCTATGTCACGAGGACCACAGTCTGTAAACGGTAGGGTGAAGGGGTTACCGTACACTCTCACTGATCCGTCAGTGTTTCTGGTTCTGGATCAGACTCCTGCTGCACCTCAGGTGTAATCATTCCTCTGTGGAGCTTCTCCAGAGACTGTTTCATCTACATTAGAGAGGACAAATGGCATTAAAAACCTTTTTGCTTTCATAATAAATGTGTCTTGTCTTATTTATACATGATTTATCATACCCTTGCTGAAAGATACTAAAGCCAATATCCTCCTGCCTCGTCATTCAGGTCTGTTTTTAAAGGGGTTTTAGCACTTTTCAGGGAGACAACTAAACCAACTGATGGTCAGAGGAAAGTTCAGGAGTCCAGCCAATGAGTTTAATCTGGTTTTTATTTTTTTTTTTGCAGAAACTAGAGATTTGTTAAAATATATATATATATATATAATTAAATGTAATATCTTTCCTTAGATATTTAGATATTGTATCACCATTGCACTTTGGGGTGTCAATTCCATTTCAAAACAAAATGAGTAATTTGGTGAAACACTGTCAATTTTTCCCAGCTTATTAATTTACTGGGTAACAATTATGAAAAATTTTAAAAGAAACTTCAACAAGTTTGTTGTGCAGAATTTCTGTCAAAGAAGCCTTTCTTTCCAGTCTGTCACTGAAATTCTCAAGAAACAAATAAATCCTTCTCTACCTCTTTTACAATAACATAGGCTAAATAAACTTAAAGGGGTCATCGGATGCCCATTTTTCACAAGTTGATATGATTCTTTAGGATCTTAATGAAAAGTCTATAATATACTTTGGTTAAAAATTCAACAATGATTGTGTAAAACAACACCCTTTTTACCTTGTCAAAATGAAAAATCATCCCATTCTGAAGGATTGTTCCTTTAAATGTAAATTAACTCGCTTGCTCACCCCGCCCCTCTCTTCTCTCTGTGTTGTAAAGTGCTGCTCTGAGAGATTGTTTACTTTAGCCGCTTTTAGTGCGTTTAGCCACGAAACTCGCTAACTAGCACGTTATTAGGAAAGCTGATTGCAGAGATTCATAAAAAAAAACCCTTATACTCACTTTTGCTGTAAGTGAAACTGAATCACGAATGATTTGCGCGAACATAGACGCATTTATGTAGATCGGGAGGCAAATTCCCTTCACAAACATTACATCCAGCAACGCAACACCTTAATCGCTCAATCTGAGATATTCTTGTCTAACTTACATCCCTGCTCCAGCATCGAAACAATGGAGGTCAGACGCTCATGTCAATCAACTATCGTGGGAGCGGCTTCTGTCGGTGTGACGCCACATGGATTTTAATTATAGGGTAGATTTGTACATACACATTAATGTGCAAACAACATGAAAAAGTGAACTTTGCATCCGATGACCCCTTTAAATTCCTCTCTACAGTATTTCCTGCTGAATATTCGGTTTAATCTGGAAATATGTTAAAACTGGTACGTTACATTTGAAATGCGTTATTCTGATTGGTCAAATATTTGTATATCTGACTGAAAACCTGTGCTAGTTTGATGTTTCTCATTACTTGTCACTCTCTGTTGTCTCAAATACTATAATAATTTTTTAACTTAAATCAATATATCATGGCCATCTGTTTACATATTTGGTTAACAGACATGAAAAAAGTGGGATAAAATTAAAGCATGACCAAAAATGACCCACTGACTGTACATTATTCCTTAATAAATTAATTTTGTGTTGTCTTTAAAGGTTTAGTTCACCCAAAAATGAAAATTCTATAATCAATTACTCACCCTCATGTCGTTCCAAACCCACAAGAACTTCATTCATCTTCGGAACACAAATTAAGACATTTCTGATGAAATCAGATAGCTTTCAAGAGCAATGTTCAAGGCCCAGAAAGGTAGTAAAGACATCATTAAAATAGTCCATGTGACATTGTGGTATTGTCATGAACGTGTGGTGGAGACTGACACGAAGAGAAGAAATAGTTGAATAAAGTTATTATTTTTGTTTTCTGATGTCACATGGAGTATTTTAACGATGTCCTTACTACCTTTCTGGGCCTTGAACATGTCAGTTGCATTACTGTCTATCTTAATTTGTGTTCTGAAGATTGACAAAGGTCTTATAGGTTTGGAACGACATGAGGGAGAGTAATTAATGACAGAATTTTCATCCCTTTAACTTCTAAAAAAGTACCTAATACTGAGAAACATTACAAAAGTGTTGGTCATGTTATGTATTTTGGTCACATTTTTCAGTCGTGTTGTTCTGATTCAGTACAGAATTGTAGAAAACGTATGCACTTCCAACTCAAAATGGGTGCAGACGCAGGACACAATCTCATAAAAAAGTAATAAAAAGACTAAATACTCACAGACTAATTAACAGACAGACAATTACTTCTACAACGTTTCGACTGCCTGATGAAGACGTCTTAAAAAAAGATCACTTTCAGAATATTAATTTCCTAATAATTTATGCACTCCCATGTCACCCAAGATGTTCATGTCTTTCTTTTTTTAGTCAAAAGGAAATTAAGGTTTTTGAGAAAAACATTCCAGGATTTTTCTCCATATAGTGGATTTTAATGGGGATCAGCGGGTTGAATGTCCAAATTGCAGTTTCAGTGCAGCTTTAAAAGGCTCTACACGATCCCAGCTGAGGAATAAGGGTCTTATCTAGCAAACCGATTGGTCATTTTCTAAAAAAACAAAAAACAAAAAAAAACATATATACTTTTTAACCACAAATGCTCGTCTTGCACTGGCTCTGCTATGTGTGTCCGACTTCACACATTATGTAATCACATTGGAAAGGTCATGTGCGGTTAGTTCTTCGTCTGTGTACTCCTGTTCAAAAAGGTAGGGTAGAGCAAAAAAAAAAACTTATTTAAGTCTTATTTTCTCCTACAACATCGTTGTTTTACCTTTTTTTTGGTGTTTGACTTTCTTTGCACGTTTGCTTGGTGAACTTGGTACTTCCACCTACATCACATTGTGATATGATGTGATTATGTTGAGCTAGTGCAAGATGAGCATTTGTGGTTAAAAAGTATATAAATTTACATTTTTTTTTAGAAAATGACCAATCGTGTTGTTAGATAAGACCCTTATTCTTCAGCTGAGATTGTTCAGAGCCCTTTGAAGCTGCATTGAAACCGTAATTTGAACCTTCAAGCAGTTGATCCCCATTAAAGTCCACTATATGGAAAAAATGGACTGTTTTTTCAAAAACCTTAATATTTTTGTGACTGAAGAAAGAAAGACATGAACATCTTGGATGAGTAAACTATCAGGAAATTTTTATTCTGAAAGTGAACTAATCCTTTAAGCTTAACTCAAGAACACACCTGATCCAGAAGTGTGACAGAAGACTGTAGGATCTGCTGCCATTTGTTCATCTGGGCCTGGTGGAACTGCCTCTGGAGTTGCAGAACCTGGGCCCACTCTCCTGCTGTCTGTGGAAGAGGACTGCAGAGAGAAAGAGTCCCATCAGCACGCCGAAATGCCACAGCGTACAGCCACTTGGTTAGTTTTACCATACCTGTCGGTTAAAGAGTACGAGTGCCAGGTCTCCAGCGTGTGTGCGGCTCGTTCGAGCGCCCACAGTTTGTAGAACAGCATCATGTTCAGAGCCACCAGAACCACCAGACTAAAGAAAGACCAGAGAAGAGATTTCAATATAGTGATCTACACTTGATGGTGCAATATCAATCAGGTCATGAAAAAGTGTGTGCGCTGTTTTCTTGAAGCACAAAGACAGAGGCTCTACCTGACACAGATCCTATATGCAGGAGGAAGCAAGGAAAGCAAGATGAGAGAGAGAGGATTAGCAAGGAGACATATTAGTATGCAAAAAAGGGAGAAACAGAAAAACAGACACTCCTTAGAGTTAATGTTGGTGTAATTTTAAACAGGGTGTAATATTACTATGCTATACTATACCTTATCATATACTCAGCCTCATGTTGCATTGTTTTATTCTTAAGTGGAACTCAAAAGAAGACATTTTGTCTATTTATATAATGAAAGTGGATGGGGACTGAAGATGTTAAGGTCTAAAAAGTAGTCTATATGACTTGATGCTATATTCTATGTTTTCTAAAGCCATATAATAAAATATACTGAATTTAAAAGTATCATTTGTTATATTCATTTGAAGATATTTACTCAATTTACTGAAAAAAAAAAAAAAAAAAAAAAAGTATAATGAAAGCCCTAGTCCCCATCTGCTTTCATTGTACAGAAAAACGCAGCTGGGAAATTTTGTCAAACCTGTATTTTTGGTGTTAGAAAAAACCCAATTCAAATGACACGAGGATGAGTAAAAGATAACAGAATTTTCTTTTTTTGTGATGAAATGATTCTTAGGCTTCACGCCGACCTTAAAAATAAACATTATCTAAATGTGTTGTCCAATGAGGCGGTCATTACAGTACATCCTGCTCCTCAGAAATAAGAGCCGAATGTAACATGCCGAAAACGAAGCCACCACTGTAGTGATGACAACCTGGCATTCTCAATGAGCTCAGATTGAATTTTGTTCATCTGAAGTGAGTCTGATGACACAGCGGTTTGTGTTAATGTTGACATTATAAATGCACGCAGAGTTTATTTACAGACTGTCAAAGGTGAAAACACTCACATGAAGCTCACAATGAGCAGGATGGTGGAGATACTATTGTTGTTGTTGCCGGCTCCACGCCACCTCTCCCCTAATTTCACATACTGAGCACCTGGAGAACAGGAAAATGACTCATTAGCAGGCATGTGATCAGCTAAGGACCTGAATTATTAGTTATTGGTATTATTTCAAAAATTATGTTATTAAATTTATATTATATGAAATGAAACAATTATTAAACAAATCAAAGACATGGAAAACCTCAATTATTATTTATTATTCAAAATATTGTATTAATTATTAATTATAAATCAATAAAGACATACTATTATTGCAATAGCAGTAATGTACTGTAAAATAGAGATAACATTATTTATGGCATTACTATTATTATTATTATTATTATTATTAATTTTAATATTGTATTAAAATATTAGTTTTATTAAATTAAAAAAAAATTCAAAGACATTACTATTACTATTACATATTACTATTACATTACAATAGTATTGTACTGTAAAACTGAGTATAAATAATAACAATAAAGATAACAAAATTGAGTATAATAATATTAATAATAAAATAAAATTTATTATAAAAAAATAAGAAAAATAATATAATATATTTTACAGTACAACAGTACAAAGAAAGTAAAATTACAATGCTAAAAATCACGAATCATACTTCTCAGGTTGGAAAATTCACATATCTGTCTATTCCACTAAAAGAAAGTGCTTTATTATTATTATTATTATTTATTGTATTTAAATATTTTATTTAAAACATATGCTTTATTAAATTTTGAAATTATTTAATTATTAAAAATAAAGACAAATTTCTATTGCAATAATAATATTGTACTGTAAAATAAAATTGTAAAAACTTACAACACTAAAAAAAAAAAGTCATACCTCTCAGGTTGGAAAATTCACATATCTGTTTATTCCATTAAAAAAGAAAGTGCTTTATTATTAGTAGTAGCAGTAGTATTTATTATTATTATTATTATTATTATTATTATTTAAATATTTTACTAAAAATATACCTTTAATTAAATTTTGAAATTATATAATTAAATATATAATAAAATAAAATAAATTAATATTGCAATAATAGTACTGTACTGTAAACTAAAAGTGAGTATAGTAATATTAATATAATTTTTTTTATGGTTCAACAGTAAAATTACAATTCTAAAATGAATGGCTGTCTTAATTTCTTTCTTGCTTTTTTATACATTAATCTGTATAAATATGGAAAAAACACAGCCCTGATTATTCCAGTAAAAGCAATTCCGCATTCCACCACCAGATGTCGTCAAATTCCACAAAAATGTGCACATTAGATTTGACAAAATTCAGTTCTGCGCTTCCCTGCTTTGACCGACTCACCAGCTTCTCTCCTTTCACGTTCATCTCCGATTCCTCTGTCGCCCCGGTCCCCTGCTCCTCCTCCCGCTCCCTCCCTTTCTCTCTCCCGCTCTCCTGCTCGTCTGGGACAGGTGCGTTTGCGCCTGCGCAGCCCGGGAGGCGTCTTGGCAGAGTCCGCGGAAGGCACTTCCCCGGTGCTCACTACAGATACCTCTGACTGCAACAGCGTCTCCAGCTTACACACCTCCATCTCTGACGAGGAACATAGTACCGTTTTTAGCAAAGATGTCACAACAAAGATTTGCAGTGAGATGAGAACCTACTTACCCATGTGTCTGTAATACTCTTCAATGCCGCTCCAAGTGTTCTTCTCTATCAGAGCTTTCACAAGACTCCACGGTTGCTTCCTGTAGCAGATATCGGATGAGACCCTGCAGACACACACACAATGGGTCCCTCAGCAGTGTTTGCATTTGAAGCATAACAATACGTGCACAACAATGGTCAGGAAGCTCTACCTGAGGCGGCTCTTGTGCTTGTTGACAGAGGTGAGGCAGTATCTGTGTACAGTGTAGAAGTAGTCCTGGTAGGGGATGCCTGAGGTTATGACCTCCGAGTCCACCACGTAACACTCGCCCCGGGTGCTGCTCTTGTGGAGAGTCTGTGTTACATGACAAAATACACAAAAACATCATTACAGGAGTTCTGGGTTCAGTACGTTTTGTGATATTCAGTTGATTATCAGAGAACATAATTAAGACTTGTGCCACAGTATGTAAAATAAAAATTGTTCACATCAATGCATTTACAAAGGAGGTCTTCTAGCATTTGGGAATATGAAAAAGCGGAAATATGTAGCCTGTGTTTTTTTAAGCACTTCATGTTTATGTGTTATTTGAGCTGTTCCAGGTGGATGAACTTCTAGTTATAAGTAAACCATGTATATAGATCTAAACATCAAGTAATGTTAACTAGGGCTGAATGATTAATCAAAATAAAAACAAAACCACCATATGGCTTAGTGCGATTATGAAATCACAATGGCTGTGATTTAATTAAAAAAGAAAAGATTTATGGGCCCTCTGCTGTTTTTCAGCATAATAAAAAATAATTTAAATAATAAAAATAAGATTTGAAAAAAAAAGAAATTAAAGCAGTCGTTCTGTAATTGTACTGTTAAATAAAACAATAATAAAAAATTTATTATCTTTCTAAAATACCATTTCTTATTTTAGTGATGGTATTAATAGTAAAACAATAGTAACATTTCTTGTTTTCTTTATTATCATTATTATTATTAGTAGTAGTAGTAGTATTCATATTTATTAATATACAATCACATTTTGGATGAATTTTGCAGCTCTACTGACAAGAACAGCAAACCTGTTTTAAACTTTTAAAAAAATGATACAAATGGAAAAGTATTACAACAGTAATATTTCTTATACTGTTTTATTAATTAATAGTTAAAAAATAATAAGTGCATAATTATTATAGAATTATTCTTTTATAGTCATATTGATATATAATTATTGATTTATAATCAATTTCTGGACGAACTGCAGCTCTACTAACAAGAAAAGCAAACCTGTAACTCTTATAAAAGGATGAAAATGGAAAATAATTACAACAGTATTTTTTTTTATTTTGTTTTATTAATTAATAGTAAAAATAATAATTACAAATAATTATTTAAAATAATTATTATAAAATTATTATTTTATTGTCATATTGATATATAATTATTGACACAATCACAATTTTGTACAAAATATGGAGCTCTACCAACAAGAACAGAAAACCTGTAACTTAAAAACGATAGAAATTGAAAATAATTTTAGCAGTAATATATATTTTTTATTAATTAATAATAAAAAATAATAATTATATAAAAGATTATATAATTATTTTATAGTCATACTGATATATAATTATTGATATATATAATAGCAATTTTTGGACAAATTGTGTCCAATCAATTATTAATATTAATACTAATAATTTAATAGTAATAATAAAAAGTATTATTATTATTATTATTATTATTATTATTATTATTATTATTTAGTCATACTAATATATAATCACAATTTTTGGACAAATTGTGCAACTCTACTAACAAGAACAGAAAACCAGTAACTAACAATTTGATACAAATAATACAAATGGAAAAGTATTACAACAGTAATATTTCTTATTTTGTTTTATTAATTAATAATAATAATTAATGATAAAAACAATTAAACATACTGATATATAATCACAATTTTTGGATAAATTGTGCATCTCTACAAACAAGCACAGCAAACCTGGAACTCTTTAAAAATGCATTTTAAATAGCAATTGCAATTTTTATTATTATTAAAAAAAAAAAAAAAAAAAAAAAAATCACAAAATCACAATTATATACATATAACATCAAAGATCAGGGATAAAATCTGACTTATTCATTTGTTTACGTATTCATTAAGTCATGTTTTTTCAAATGTGATAAAGGGTGGTTTATCCAAAACTGTTATTTTGAATGAAACTTGTCATTTACTCACCCTCACATCATTCTAAACCTATATGACTTACTTAAGTGGGACACAAAAACAGCTTTTGTTCATACAATGCATGTCACTGTGGTCCAAAACAAAACTGAACCCCATCGACTTGTATCGGCAAAAAAATCTAAATATCTTCCTTTCTGTTTTGCAAAAAGAAATGCACACAGCTTTGGAACAACATGAGGGTGAGTAAATGATGACAAAATCCAAATTTTTCCATCAACTATCACTTTAATAAGAATGAAGGTGATTGAGGAACAGCTGAGATAAAAACAAAGCAAAAGAGCTGTGTGGACCCACCTGTGTTTCCACCACAGGAGCAGTTTTTGGGCCCAGCGGGTTGTTGATGGCGATGGTGTAACTCAGAACTCTACTGCTGTTCCCACTGCTGCTGTCCTGCTGCCACTCGTGCACAGAGAGATCTGAACCAATCACACAAGAGAGAGAGAGAGAGAGAGAGAGAGAGCAGAAAGAGGAAAAGAACAGTTAGAGGACGGGGGAAAAGAAGGGTGGATGATTACAGTCAGAGCAGTTGCAGGGGCACAGGGAAGGGGGCAATTATCCATGCAGACAACATAGACAAAGAGCTCAGTACGAGAAAAAAAAAAACACTTCTCACACTGTGCTATCCAGGCTACCATTCCTTGATCTACCACAAATATTTCTGACATTATTTGCTGTACAAAGAAGATGAAGTTACCAAGAAAAAAAGAATAAGGTTATGGTGCTATATAGAACACAGTGAAACTAAATAGTCAAGTTCTCATTATCCACCCCTATAGGACAAACAGCATGAAAAGAGCAATTGGGAGGAGGGGAAGAGGACACATGGGATCTAAAAGCGGCAAGAAAAGGCAATAACAACACGGCAGAAACTAGCCATGCATAGAACAGTCAGCAGCACAGTTAATGATTTAACGCAAGCAGGAACTCCAGTCCACTAGGGGCAGTATTTTAATACATTAAAGTATGCTGAAGAGAAATAGAAAAAATGAAAAAAGGCAACAATGCAGAAGTAGCAAATTCAGCTACAAAATAGTTTTAAATCTAAACTGACCAGTGAAATGTCGTTGTGAGAAGAGGTGCTGGATGAAATGAGTGTCCGAGAACAGAAGGTCGTGGAGCTTGTCCACGCTCATCCGAAGAACTGTGTTGATATGCAGCCGTCCATTGAGATCCGCACAGAAGGACTCCACCTCACCTGTGGAGATCAAACATGTTAAAATGAATCAGACAAAGCTATTCGATATACATTTATCTACTCTTGCAAATCATTTCGTTTTAATCTGAGAAATTAAGGCCTCAATTTGTTGCACTCACTCTCTTCCTGAGTGTCAGAGGAATTGCTGGGATCAGTTGGGAGCTCCTCATCATTGGTGATATCCAGTGAGGAGAGGTTTCCCAGGCTGTGTGGGACAGTGGGAGGAGACTGAAGTGACTGATTGGCCGATTCTGACTGGCTGTCCCCGCCTTCTTCCAAGATCTATAAAAAATTTAGAATAAGAATAAATACTCTCAAACCAGTGTTGTTATTGTAAAAACACCTAAAATAATTTGTAATAATTGAAATATAGCTGAAAAATACACTACCAGTCAAAAGTTTTTGAG
>JAHKKF010520886.1:0-13344 GCA_019740295.1 Labeo calbasu | reverse complement strand
TTGCTTATTAAAAAATGTTCATTCTTACTGTTAAGTGGTGGTCGGTTCGTGTTGATCAATACATTACGCTGTGTTTAGACTGCTCTTCTTATGGTGGGAGAGACTAGCATGCTAGTTCAACAGGAAATGGTGATCTTTAACAAGTTTATTACCAAAAGCCACTTTATAAGCAAAGGCTGGTGCGTACTGTGTTTATCCTGTGGGGAAAGAGTCTCTGTCAAGGTCCACTAACCACAGTGTGGTTTAATAAGGCCTGTTACCACCAGCTAAAGGGTCGACTGCTTGTTCCCCAAAGGCTTTTACAGCATTATGTAATAAGACAGACCATATACTCCCCCAGGCATACTAGATATTTTTCATTGCTTTGAGAAAAACTGTCCTGCCTCGACCCACAGGATGTTGAGCCAGAAGACTGGAAAATACATTTACGAACAGCATTCTCTCCTTTTCACACACAAGTGCATGCAACCAAAAACAGGTCACCTGCTCCATGAGAGCATTTATAAAGAGTGGCATTGGAGTCAAAGACTAATAAGAATGCAATTTCCAGGCATCTGTTGCCTACTTATTTTAAATGATAATAAAACCACGTACACATAAACACTCCACATTTACGGTTGCTGAAGTACTTATTTCAATCAGTCAGTGAAAAAAAAATGATACAATGTTAAGAGGGACTTGATGAAAATGACCCTGCCTTGAGAAAATGCTTACATAAATATAATTTAATCCTTAAGTGGTCTAACATTAAATATACATGCAACGGCATAAGCAATAACAAATAAAATAATGCACTTTTAAAATCAGCAATGAAGGAGTGTGTGTGGTTGCAATGTATATATATGTATATATCCAATCAAATGTAAATCTTCAGTCACTATATATATATATGTAAGTGACCAAAAGACTTGCGTTTGATTGCTTTAGCTCTTAAACTGTATAGGAGCAGAAAAATTAAAGCATTAACTGTAAAACTGGAAGCGCATCAGAATTAAACTTTAGAGAGATGAGAAATGGATGTGCAGCAAAACAAGGAAAAAAAAACAACAACATGAATTTACCAAATTAGGCATAATGGCCAGTGACGTGATCAAATTTACCGACCAAAACATTTTTTAACCGGCCATGAAACTCTTTTTGCAAAAACAGTTATTACAATGAATAAACATTTACAATGTTTTAAATTTTTCCTGCTACTGGTTCAGTGCATTTTCCCTCAATTTTACCTATTAATTATAGCCATTCAACATTACAGTATAACTGAAAGCCATTACTTTTAACATTTAATAGGCACTGAAATATATAACTTTTAATTGAAGTGATTTTAAAACAATCTTCACAAAAACTATAAATTGTATATGCATAAACTATACAGATTAATCTTTCAAGCTACGAAAGTTAATCAGTGACTAGAGAAATCGAGTGATTTCTCTTTTTCTTGTTCTTTGATTTCCATCAATGACAGACTTCAACAGGTTTCACTTTAAAATCAGTTCCGTCTCTTTAAAACATGATGCACATGACACGAATCTGGCACAAATCAGATTTTTTGTCAGCTAATCATGATGATATTGTCTTCGGAAAAGATTATTTTATTCGCTTACGTCAGAAACAGCAAATCTCTTTAAAAACTGACTGGTGTTTTCAGTACATGGCATTGTTATATTTCATGAAAGTTTTACCTGCCAGCTGGCGACTGACACGGTTACATATACTCGCCAACGCCGATATGTTCATTTTTGGCCCTGCTCGGCGGGCTACATTCACACTGCGAGCCTAGTTCTCAATTCAGATTTTGCCTTAGATGCAGTATTTTTGTACAGCTGTTCACATTTTTATTTTAAATGTGGCCAATATCAGTTTTCCAGTGTGAACAGATCATGGATCTGAACTGATCCTCATGTGCAAATCAAACAAACAAACAAACAAACAAACAAACAAAAAAAACAAATCCAAACAGGGTTGCCATGTTTTTACAACAAAATCCACCCAGTTTTTTCTCAGAACTATTCCAAAACTAGCTCAATCGTGTTTTGGGGGTAAATATCATGTTAGTGGGGTCGCTTCAACCCACAGAGTTGAAAAACAGCCCGCGGCAACAGTAAAAAAAAAAGTAGCCTAATTCTGCAGAAAAACTGTGGACTTGGCAACACTTGCGTAGTGCGCCGTCATACAGAACATGGATGACAAAAAGTAAGATCTGCCACAGAAACCAGCGAAATTACGCACCAGCAATATGAAAAATAAAAACAAGGATGTGACAGAAGAAACCAAGTTTTTAAACCTTTATGATACAAGCCCTCATGTTTTGCTCGTACATGGAGTTGTCACTGTAATACTTATGAGTTCTGACACATCACTAAACTTCCACTGACTACCTTTCACAACTGTCTTGATAACTTTGTGAACGTAAAATCTTGAAAGTGACTCCCATGAGGGCAGAATGGTGATGAATGTTGGTCACGAATAATGTAAAAGACGCATTCATTCCAATATGACTATTCACACTGAGGTTGCATTCCAAAACATCTGACCTGTATTAGATTTACTACTACATACGCAGTGGCAGAAATCGGAATTGAAAAGATCAGATTCCATGTGGTTTGTGCTGTTCACACTGTCATGAGAAAAACAGATCTGAGTCACATGTGAGCAAAAAATTCAGATTTGGGCCACATTTGCTTGTGAACATAAGGCTTTTCAAAAACATCTTCTTTTAAAACTGTCTGTGTTTACAAATTTTGCATGTAAAATCTGATTTTCCACTTTGTCCATTAATAGACAAAGACAAATAAAAGGCAAATGTGATCCAATTATATATAGATACCGTCTGTGTGAAATGCGTATTACACGAATATTGCTGACTAATTGCTGTACATATTTAAGGACCTGGCTCAGGATCATTTTCCCAGTCCTTCTGCATTCTCCTTAGGGGTGTCATGTAAACATTTGCTACTGAGATTAGTAGGCGGATTGACTCTAAAGGTTATTACGCAGAATCTGGATTTCCTCAATTTCTGGCCTTTTACCCTCTAAAATCCTGCGTCTGCTGCAGCATGAAAAGATTTATAATATTCATGGCTCATCTATGTTTTGAGGGGTCATACGTGGTACGGAGTGCCACTGACTTATCTACTTCTTTCTCTGGATTATTTTTTCAGACATTGTAATGGGTTTCAAGTCTTTTGAGGTTAGTGTTAAGCATCTTGAGTGGTATAAGTAAAGTGTTTGAAATTGTGTGGGTCACTTATCATTCTAATTGAGATCCAGTGATCAGTTTATCTCTCACACTTTCATCACAGGCAGACTCAAAATAGTGTTGAATTAATCTGATTATCGCAAATGTCAATCTGGATGCTGGACGATGACAGGTCAAGAGTTCATGTCCTGAATATTTTAAATGTAAAATTTTCATTAGCATTGTCATAAAATAAAGGGGAATGAGAACTTTCATCATTTTAATAACTGGCACACTTCGCACTATTTTGATTAAACGGAACTGCAGTTTAAATAACTAGATGTGGTTTCTTGACTGTATTTAAAAATACACAAATGTTTCTGTTTTAAAGGGAACCCTGGGTATTAAGATTTGAATGGCTTAATATTGCATAAGTGATGTCTCTTTCTGAAATACGTAGTAGTAAACCCATGAAAGATTTACGTTATTTAAAAAAAAAATCCACATCGTTTTATACATATTTTGTACGATGGAGGGTGCAATTATTTCAATGATGTAAAATGGTTGCACTCGGTAAGCTACTGGCGCTGCCTGTTGCTATTTTTACCGCAACACAACTCAGAAAATAAAATATTGATATGATGCCACATTGTGCGGCTGTCAGCTGTAATTTTCAGTCGAAGGGCAACAAGAGAAGTGATGCAAGTCTTCACTGCTTTCCTAGTGACAAGAAGCGAGGAAAACAATGGGAAGATGCCTCTGGACAAATACAAATTACTAAATACCCACATTTTGTTCTCTCCACTTTAGCACTGATGCCTTGTGGCAGAGACGAGAAACGCTAGATGCCATCCTGACAGGTGTAAACAAACAAACACTTGTCATGACGCCGCAGCCACCGAAGGAGTTACTAAATGTGGATTTCACTTGATATCTGAGGACATTTAGACTCCTTGTGGGGGAGGAAAAAAAACAAAAAACGAAATGAATGGTATGGCATTTGGTTTAAGTCTACACTTATATCCATCACCACCTGTAAACTCTTTCAGTAGCTGAGGTCATTTTATTTTCAGAGTTGTGTTGTGGTAGAAATAGCAACAGGTAGTGCCTGTGGCTCACCAAGTGCAACCATTTTACATCATTGAAATAATGGTGCATAGCCCAAAATACGTATAAAACAATGTGGATTTTTTAAACAGCATGTCTTTCATGGGTTTTCTACTACATATTTCAGTAAGAGGCATCATTTACGTTATATTAAGCCATTCAAGTCATAATACCTGGGGTTCCCTTTAAATAAATACTGTTCTTTGGAACTTTCCATTCCTTAGAGAATCATGAGAAAATGTATCAAGATTTCCAATGAGTTCTGAATCTGGATTCAGGCGTCCCTAGTGATGTGTAGTTTTACAATTGTAAGAGCAACACTTGTTTTGCTTCCAATGCATACACCTGAACTCATGTGATTCCCAGCTAAATCAACAGACCTTGACAAAATTAATAGGATAGGGTTGCACTGCTAACCATACAAATGATCTGAAATTTAATAGGGATTACGGAAATTTATGTGAGAAAATCTTGCCAGACTGCTTATATTCCTCTTACATAACTTGGACCTGTAACAAAAACACATCCTGTTCCATCTCTACACGGCCAAAGTGTCCATCTCAGTTGATGTTTACTCCTCTATTTTAAAATTGCATAAGCCGACAGGGAAACAAAACAAGATTTGTACATTTTCACAAATAAATACGAGCTAGCTTTCCCACGCAATCCCTCACTTCAACAATGCTAGTGTGCCACTTGGACTGCATGCAAGCTTGAGCGCATGCTGATAGCACCACTATTTCTGCACTAACTGATTTCCATTGACACTTGAGGATAAGCTTTACAAAGACTGATGCAGCAGCATTGAAAACCATATTTCTTTGGAGGCGTGCAAGTCACTGAATTCAGCTGATGTGCAGTTTTGCTGCTTGATCATCCATAAAGTTGCCATCTATTTTTCAAAGAATGGTGAGCATTTTTTTCATTAAACAAGGTGATGCTTTGTTTGGAATTCAAAGAAGATGAATATACATCAAAACCACATTTAAGATATTCTTTTATTCTTGAAAACTGCAGAGTGTATGTGAGAGAAAGAGAGAGAGAGAGAGAGAGAGAGAGAGAGAGAGAGAGAGAGAGAGAGAGAGAGATCTACACTGCTGTATTTGCATTGCGACATTAGAGGGTGGAGTTTTTCATTAATTATATTGTAAGCATAATATTTGAAGTAAAACAAAAAAAAATAAAAAATAAAAATCAGTAAAATGTCAGAATACCTTATTTGGTTGGTCTCTCTTTTGCTTTAACGACAGCAACATTCAAGCAGCATGAATTAACACCACAAAATGATGTTCTTAAGATGATTTTTTCACAAATGATGTTTTTCAGAATGATTTGAGAAGATCCAATAAGCATCTTGACCATCTGTACAAACGGTCATTACCACAAATTTGCTTATTTGATTTGTGAACTAGAAACAGTAGCTGCGTTTCCAATATCCTTCAAGGTGCGCAAATTAAAATTGCGAATTGAAAATACGCCTAATGGAAACGCGTCAGTTTCACAAAAAAAGCTTTTACACTCGCATGAGGTGGTTTTTCAGGCAATTCGAAAAAGGAATATTTCGCAAAACAGGTCATATGGCATATGTAAAAAGTCATATGATCATTCTTCAGTGTACTATAAACTCCAAGAAACCCTTCACACATAGCCGCTCTCAAGTATAAGGGGCTTTCCCTGAAAATACCAGCAGCACCAGTTTCTGAAGCGGCTCTCCGCGCTGCTTCTGTAAAGATACACGCGTAAGCCTTTTTCAATTAAATGAAGCCAAAAATCCGTCCAAATCCCACCAAATTCCATTGCCGTGAATTATCGCGAGAGGAACAAATCATGTTTTAGTTGCACAACATCGGTTAATGGAAACGTTGTAATTTCGCAATACTTTTTTTATCGGCATACATATAATATCGCCAAAGTTTTGCGCAAATGTGTAATGGAAACACGCCTACTGGTGGATCCTAAATATTTCCATTTAAAACTTAAATGTGGCTGTGTTTTCCAAAGTGGTTTTGACTTTGGACCCTACAGTATACTGTCTATCAGATTAAACGGGCCAGTCAAAGGTAATTCGCAGAGGTGCTTATCGCAAGTGACCCAACAGCTAACAGGCTTTTCATGTTTTCTCTGGCAGTTTTACCAGATTGGGTGTTAGGGTCATTTGGACCACTGAAATGGGTCAGTAACAGACAGAGACAAAGCAGAAATGCGTGCAGAGCAACATACAGGCCCTGTTCACTCCTCTGACTCGAACAGTTTTCCATGTCTGCTGGGGAGTCATCTTTCAGCAGAGCTGTGAAGTGTTGCCAGAGTTCCTCTGGAACACAGTCAGACACAAGAGTCAGAGACACAGAAAACTGACATGCCACGGGTGTTATTTTGAGTGTTATGCTTTCCATTTTCACGTTACAGCTCTACACACCTATAGGTCAACAATTATCTCATTTGTATACATTATATTCAATTCCAAGGGAATTTTAGGAAGGAAATTCATGACACTTAAATTAAGTCGTCTGATCCTGTGGGAAAAACAAAATGTAGCTAGTTCAGGACATTTTGTTGATTAAGATGGTTAAGAATCCTGGCAGAGACACATGCATCCAAAAAACATCATATGCTGGTGACCATATCTCTCAGCAGTATACTAACGATGGTGACCAGGTTTGTTTTTGTAGTTCTGCAAGAATTTATGCAGCCCCAGGCAAGACAGAGACAGATAAGATAAATGCTGTTTCTTGAAGAAAGTCTTGAGAGTAACAGAGATTTCTAAACATTAGAGTTAATTATGTTTCTTCATAATTATAAATAGAACGATAAATAAAATGAGCAGTTCTAGCTGGATGTTTGTTTGTTTATGTTGTGTGTATGTAGGTCAGATTGTGCTATCTTTCTGGTGACCAAATGTCCCAACAAGGATAAAACCTGAAATCCCCAACAGTGAGGTGAGCAGCCAACAGTTGACTCAAGGACAACAGTTTAAAGAAACAGTTTAGCCCAAAAATTTGGGATTTCACAAGACTGTGATGATGCCTTTCAACGGTCATCATCATCATAAATCCTTTAAAGTTTTTCATTTACATTTATAACACTATAATTTGTATTATATCACCTTTTCATCAGTTTACAAAAAAAAAAAAAAAACTAGTTAGCGCTAATGTGAGGGTGTTTGTAATGCCGCGTCTATGTAAGGGAAGGTAGAAACTCGGAAAAGTGAGAAAGGTCCATTAAGTGGAGCTTTCAAGCTTCAAAAAGGATCAAGTCTAGACTAAGAAACAAGATCTTTAAATTAATTTAACTCGAAAACAGTACAATTATGATTCATGAATGAATCGTTCAACATGATTTGTGCAACCGATTAATTACAAAGCTCAGACTCAAAAGAGTGATTATTTCATGAATTGACCATCACTGTTACTCTCGTTGAAAATGCTGTAAATCAGGAGTTCCCAAACCCTTTACATGTAAAATACTTACTTTTAGTATTCCCTGAAATTTTAAGTTAGTAAATTAATAATTTAATGACACATTAGCATGTTCACAGTTTTGTGTCGGTTAACTGTCACATCACAGAGTAAATCAATTTTTATTCTAATTATTATCAAATACGTAATTATTAAATTATTGCAATTAAAGATAAAACATTATTATTATTATTATTATTATAAAGAAACAAAAGCAGATATAAAGTCAAGCTGAAACACTTCATAATAACAGATTAAATCCATACAAGTCACAATACTAACGTTATATTAAATTCTTTTAAAACTATCAAACCCTCAAAGATGTAAGCATTTCATATCCTTTAGGTTTAGGCAGAATACTGCTGAAACGCTGTAAACTTCGGTCCACAGGTTGTAACCTAGTAAATTATTAAAAGCAATATTTACCTGTCAATCAGAAGTGACGCTTCTGTCTTTTTTAGTGCACGTGCTTGTTCCAGCGGCGAAATCGTTTATCGATGCTGGCCTTGTTTTTGATTCCCTCGTTTTATAGTCTCTTTACTTACTTTTGTCTTTGTAGTCCTTTTAAGACACTTAGCCGCATAAGCCGTTGTTGACAGATGAGAAATCATTTCGCTCCCAAAACTCGTAACAAGACAAAACCGTTCCAAGTTATCGCGCTCTCAGCTTCCGGCTTCTCATATATGGACTTCCCGCTGTAAACCGCGCCAAATTTGCTGGTAGAAAACGCTTTAAAAGGGTTCTATTTGGCTAAACAACCTGACTGCGTCCACTATCTATCTGTACTCTTGAAAGAAGGTTAAAAAGACTAGGCATGTAATAAGGAGAGACATCATATTACAGCCAACTTCTAAAAAATATAGTAAATATATTTCCCTGACGCAGCTTTTGATAATACCATTTTAAATAGTTTAAATATTACAAATCAAAGACAGAATTAGTTTAAGTGAAATGAGTGAAATGAGGTGCAACCACCACAGAGATCGACAGGCAGTTCATTCCTCAGTAAACTAATTTGTGAGTAAACTAATGAAATATTCAAATATTAGATAAAATCTTCCCGTAAGGGTTCGGTTTAGTAGTACAGTGGGTAGCAAATATAATTAGCACTTTTTTGAGAGAGAGAGAGAGAGAGAGATGGTGTCTGTAGGTTTCAAAGGCTTTGGGCTCCTAGTAAGAAACTGATAATTCACACTGAGATTACATAGATGTATGTTGTTTTTCAGGCCAAGTCATGTTTTTTTGCGAGGGAAAAAAAAGGATGGGAAAAAGCCAGACAGATTGGAATGGAGATTAGCCCGTCTTTCACAGTATCTCATATATCTCTCACAGCACATCTCTCATTGTACATCTCAGTGTTCCACACAATTGCCTCAAATGTCGAAATACAGAAATATCCCACAGATCGCACTATAAAGGGAAGCAACAGAATTCCCATACTTTGGCAAAGATATGGGAATGGGAAATGCAAACAAAACACATTAACAGGGCTCTTGGGGTCATGTCACCACATAAGTAAGCACATGTTTTACAGTCAGTGAAGCAGCATGCATTCTTATGGCCCTTATAGCTAATATTTCTTTCTAATATTTCTTTTCAGTGAGATAGTATTGTGTCTTTACAAAATAATTCTTCTATTTTTAAGTACTGTTTTATGAAACCATCTTTGTAAACTGGCCAAAGCTGCTACTTGGTATTTCACTGTAAAGTTAAGAAAGTCTACTAAAATACATCATCCCTGCAGCCCTGCATTAGCTATATAGTAGAACAAAACCATCCTGACACACTGGAGATCAACACCATGATAAATGTACTGCTGTGACCTGGATCACAGCACTACTTGGTGGCTTGGTGGTAAAAAAAAAAAACAGAGGAAATGTTGATTTTATATGCAATATTTATCAGAAACCATTTATTTCATTGTATTCCTTGTAATAGATTTTTTTTCAGAGTATAGTTTGACTCCTTGACGTGTCAAATTACCCACTTCCATAAACATCCTCCCAAGAACTTAACCTCATATCATAAGTAACGAGTTAATACAGATAAGAATGCTGATTATGGTAATTATGCCCTCATATCTAATTGGCATGGATATTTATATGCTGACACTTTCCCCTCTCCACGAATGAGTGAGTTTACTCTCACACCATTGAATTAGTGACAATCCAGCACTGCCACCTGTAGGACATTATATGTATTACATTATTCAGTGTAATGACAGTGATGGGTTTTCATTAAATAACCCCTTAATTTATAGCACACCTAAAAGGTACATTTAGATATTGTGATTGTGAAATTATGTTTTCCATCAATTCCAGTTTGAGATCATTTCAGGTAAATGAAAAAGATGCTTTTTTTAATGATCACAGAAAAGATGTCAAGGTCTAGATCACACAATCAACAACACAAATGACAAACTGAGTAGGTTATATAGTATACAGCAAACGTTATCACATGCAGGCAACTTGAATGCTAATATTAATGGCACTGCAAAATGGATATTAGTACAAAAAGAGAAAGCTACTGATCTTAACATCACTTTGTGCTTTTTCTCCTTCTGAATCAGGTTCCTTGGCCAGTGCTTCCCTGGAACTATGGCCCACTGCTCTGTGTCTTATTGACACGCTCTGTATTGTCTCTTGAGATGCTGTAGAGGTCAGAGGCATTTTGGCCCTGTTTACACCTGGTATTAACATTCATCTTGGTTGATTTTGTCACAGGTGGTCACCATGCTAAGTAACCATGAAAAAAGGTTGAAAACATTGTTGCTTCCAGATAAGCTTCAAATTTTAATCTCACCACAAATATGACATTTCGAAACATGCTTAGTTGAACTTTAGATCTGCATGTTACACATGGTCTGTGTTAACACATGTTGAGGGTTTCCTTGAAGTTATGTGCATATAATTACAGGATTTTCCAAATATGTTGATTAGGTTTTACTTTTAAAGGCATAAATGACTGGAAATGTTATTTTTAGATCATTGCTTTAGCACAAAGAATGACTGGAAGGTGAGTTGGTGCTTCTTTGTGGTTGTCTGAACTTGAGTTTACACTACAAAAGCAATGCAGTCACATGCATTTCGATCACAGAATCTTTTGGACCCCATTAACAATGATTTTATTGCTGTCGGATCACCTGAAACTGACGTTAATACCAGGAGCCTTTGGGTCAGAGTTCATGTAGAGACGACGACTCTAATGCCAAAGTACAACCGAAGCTGCTCTAGAAAGATGAAAGTTAGTACAGTGTGAGGAATCAGACGGATTCCAGCTGGGACAAGGCCCTGCGGAGACAAAACACATGGCTAATACCGGAGTAACACAAACTCAGAATTTATAACACTCTTAAATATTTTTTACCTTGTAGAAAGCTTTAGGTCCAAGTCTTCCAGTATCAGACAGACAATGAATCAACCCCTGCCACAGAAACTATAGGGTCACAACTGAAGAATTTACACTATTCAAATATATACACCATTCAACAGTTTGGTGTTGGTAAAATTATGTAATGTGTTTAAAACAAGTCTCTCATGTCTGGATTTATTTGATCAAAAATAAAGCATGAACAATAATATTGTGAAATTATAAACGTCTTTTTAATAAATTAAAAAAAAAAGTAAAATAGTAAAATAATAATAATAAAATAAAAAACTATTTTACTGTTTTTACTGTACTTTAGAGACTTCTTTAAAAACAAAATTTTACTGTTCAAAAACTTTTGACTGGTAGTTTTTTTTTTTTAAGGAGGAATTCAAGCCTAATCTTACCCTGTATTCCCCCTTTGAATTCATCAGTCTGGTTTTCACCACATCCATAGGCTGACAGAGAACAGTAGCACAACCTCCCTGTGAAGAAAACATTAAAATGTTACTAAGTGAGCTAAGATGAACTACTGTCCAAAAAAGGCATTGTGTCTCAAAGTTAGAAAAGCAAAAACAGCCTGTTTAATTTTTAAAAGTCAGAGAGAAGGTGTAAATAGTCATGCAAATTAAATCAAACTACTTGAGCAACATTATAAGTGGACCTTGAAACCTTTCAATGTAACTAGAAGTAAAGGTTAGTTTATAATGCATTTCTGAGGAGGAGGGCAACTCACCGCAATGAAGCTAGCAACAAAGTGAGTGAAAATGTTATCAGTCATCAAACCAGTTCCCAGAACCAGCTGCTTGGCCTGGTCATAACAGGATAGCTAGAAGAACCACAGAAGACTAGTGAGGAACTGACACTATCCTGGTTATTCTATTATGGGAAAATTCAATGCCATTTAAAGACTGTTTGCAAATGAGGCTATAAAAATAGTTTTTTCATTACCTGCCCCACAGTGACCATGGCCCCTCTACTAGCTGCCATTGAACCTCCAGAGAACAGCTTCCTTATTCCTTCTGCAAGAAAAGATGGCGCGTCATACGGCAGGTGATCTTACTAACAGAGCTCTATGAATAATTCAAATGACCCCAACCCCTTGTCCGTTTTCTCTTTCCTGATGAATGGGTAAGTAGCACAGGCCCACATTCTGTCATTACACATTTCCAGATGGCTGTGGGACAGTTTTAATATGTGACTTTAAGTCCAGACTTTGGCATGCATACCTCTCCCGCAACAAAACACTGCTGCAATTTATTCTATACTATATTTTATTACACTATCTTTTCAGAGAGTTCATTCATCCAGTAGTCCTAAGCCAAAAATGTGTCTCATTTCTTTTGTAAACGTATTTGCTTATTCTCACCTTCTCTCCAGATGCGTAACAATCCATCAAGAGCATGTGCATAGCTGCAAAACACCATATGTTGTCATGACAGATTATTCTGTTTTAGTTTGGTGTGTACTTCACAATTTTTTGAGACTCACTTTCTTCTTAACTCATGTGGCAACTTCACATCATTCTGCATTCTGTTATACAACACAAGAGAAGAAAAGGCACAAAATTACTTAAACCAGTGTCAGGGTGTTGTGCAGGCAAGGAGTGAGTTAAAGCACGGATGTAATTGGCAAGTAAATTTATTAAATAAAAACAAAAACAAAACACTCTGCAACTCAGAAGCAAAGCAAACCCTGCCTTAGCCAACAGCGGAAATGACCACGGCAGACAAAGACACCACAGTGGGGCTGGAGACCCCCACAGAGGATGTGGTAAGTGAAGGGACCATGTAAGTGGAGGAGATAACCAAGGCAGAGCCATAGGGAAGGAGATCCATGGAGAAGCTGGCTGGACAGCTGACCATGTTGGAGCCAGTGGATTGGGAGACTGAGAAACCAGAAGAGGTGGAGACATAGGTGGAGCCAGTGAACAGTGGATAAGGGTGACGCTTGGAGGACCAAGGCGGAGTCAAAGGCATGGACCCCGGAGCAAGGGGAGTTGATATATTAAGACTGAGGGATGAGGAGCCTGGCAAATAAGAGTGATGATGAACCATGGTGAAGCCAAGGCCTGAGGCGGAATCATGGGCTCAGAGGGCCAAGGTGAAACCAAAGGGTGTTGAACATCCCAGGTTGGGTGGACCTTGGGTTGCCATGAGACTGTGGCTGTGACCAGTAGAGCTGCAGGGCTAAGAAAAGGAAAGCATGTGATGTGTAGCCAAGTATGGTGACCCATAC
>JAHKKF010520883.1:0-14203 GCA_019740295.1 Labeo calbasu | reverse complement strand
AGGTTTACATGCACCTTGCAGAATCTGCAAAATGTTAATTATTTGACCAAAATAAGAGGGATCATACAAAATGCATGTTATTTTTTTATTTCGTACTGACCTGAATAATATATTTCACATAAAAGACGTTTACATATAGTCCACAAGAGAAAATAATAGTTGAATTTATAAAAATGAGCCTGTTTACATACGCTTTATTCTTAATACTGTGTTGTTACCTAAATGATCCACAGCTGTTTTTTTTTTGTTTGTTTAGTGATAGTTATTCATGAATCCTTTTTTCAGTCCTGAACAGTTAAACCGCCAGCTGTTCTTCAGAAAAGTCAATGTAACTCATATGCAACTATTACAAAAGGTGCAAGCGCTCACTGATGCTCCAGAAGGAGAAAATCCTGCATTAAGAGCTGTTGGGTAAATTTAACTTATTTTGTCTTCTGGAAAACATGCAAGTATCTTCTGTAGCTTCTTAAGGGCAGTACTAAATGAAAAAAAAAATATAATATTTAGGCAAAATAAGAAAAGTCTTCATTCTGTTCAAAAGTTTTCAAGTTTTGAAGAGGTTTACCTTGAGCTGACCTTTCACTTCAGGCACCAAGGGCTGTGTTACAGAAACTTCAATGAAATCTCAAGTTAAGCTCTGACATGTTCTAACATACCGTAAATTGCAACAGATAAGATACTAGAGGTATGATGTTTAGATGTTTTTGCCCCTACACTAAGAAACTATGTTTCCAAACAAGTTCAGAATCTTTATTGTCGACTCACTAGGAAATCTGTTAAAAAATGTCAAAACTATTCAGACATTTACAGTGCATTCTAGTGTAGCTTCAACATAAACAAGTTTAAGAAAAAATGCAGAATAATACTACAAAAAGTCAAATGATACAGTAGCATACAATCAACTGCATCCCAATATGCTTGCTTGCATTTGCTTGCTTGCCAGATATTCTTATCTGTTAACATTTCTAAAAGATCATATTCGCGTCGACCACCTATAATTGTTTTCTTTCTCTTCAGTGTGCTGTTTTTCTTCAATGTTCTGCCTGTCTTCTGTCCTGGGTTCCTCCTTTTCAAGGTCACTTTGTAGTGATCGTCTTGACTCTCGTCTGTTTGACTCTTCTAAAGAAAAGTTGCGTACCTCCTGTGAATCAGTCATTCATGTCAGTTGCGTTGCCAGACACTCCCCTGCTAGTGAATGAGGTGCTTTGGTTTGGTAACACAGCTGCTTGGAAGGAACAGGACGGAATGGATTGTTGCTCCTCGGAATCCGCCAAGATTAAACAAAGATGCTGGTTTAGGAAAATATGCCGGGCGCTTTGGATCAGGGTCCACTTTTGAGAAGGCATCAGCATGCCCCTGACAACATGCCAAAGTCTGTTTATGAGAAGACATCAGGACATCAAAACAACAATGAAGAATATTGACCTAATATAGCTTCTGTACCGCCGTCTGGAGGTGTTTAATTGAAAACACAGATGTTTTCCATCTTTATAAGACCTCCTCTGTGCTTTTTCTGTGTCTGATACAGCATCTTTATATGGGAGACGCTCTCTCAAGACTGTACGAGAACTTCTGAGGTAAGAACCGATTTAATATTTAATGCAGCACTTTTATTTATAACATGAATGACTTTGACTTTTCATCTGGATATAGCCAAAATGACAATGGATGATAATTATTTGCATGTATTGGCCAATGTGAAAATGTTATACTATTTTTGTCTAATTAAAACAAAACTAAAAGCAACTGTTAAAATTGTACCATGTGAAAAACGGATATTCATTTTGAGATTTGCTAAAGATTATTTTTAACAGTTGTTAAATGTTGTAATATTAACTTTAATTGAATTTTAGATGACAGCAAAATTGAAAAACTAACCAACTGTGCAATTAAATATCCAAAATAATCAATATAAGAATTTCTTAAAAAAAAAAAAAAAAGGATCAGACAAAAAGTATATTAAAATTTATAAAGAATATATAACTTTTTGCAATTTTTGTAACCGCTATCCACTGTTCTTTTTGCCGTATGCATATCTGTGTCACATCAAAGTGTTTGAAGTGACTTGAAGAGGTACATTTGTTATATGAATATGTACTATGCATGTGTATGTATATACTATATATCAAAGTGCTGTGTAAGTGTGTATATGTGCGTGATGTAGGCTTGTTCAGGCACCTGCCAGAAACCTTAGGCACATTTCCCATGCAAATGCTGATTTGTTGACATGCCACCGCATGGGCTGCTGGGCTGGTTTGCATGAGGTGGAATGTCACTGATGGGGCGATGAAGTAAGAGAAGAGCGATTCTGACCAGAAATGAGTGAAACGGGGGAAAATCTGACGGAGGGCTTTGGTGTGTAGAAAAGGAAGGTCGGCATTGTTTGGTTTCTCTTCACTGATGTTTGCTGGTGTCATCCACGCACAGGTCATCTCACGATCCTCCTGCTCTGACCAGGTGGAACAGTTTTGCATCGAATGTCTCAATACTGTCTGACGTCAGGTCTGGTTCTCCTCAAAAACCTTCCCACTTGTTGATCGCTTTGATTTGTTGATGTTCCTCCTAATGTTGTTTTTTTGTTTTGCAGAGTAATGGATGTGTTGAACATACTGCAGGATGACCCTGAAGAACTGTTGCTGGATTTGGGTTTTGGGACTGAGGAGCCCGATATTACAGGGAGAATCCCAGCTCGATTCCTCAATTACCAGTCCTGCGCTCGTGGCATCAGCTTTCAGCTCTTTCTGGAAGCTCAGCAGAACCGAATGGATGTTGAAAACACAGATGTCAGAAGTAAGCAAGTTTCTTCAAGTTCACACAATAATGAGTCATTTTGTTTCAAACTCATTTGACTTTCTGTCTTCCGTGGAACTCAAAATGTGAATTTCTGAAGAATATTCTTGGCACTGATTCAGTACAACAAATGTGAAAGAAGACTGGGGCTGTCAAACTCCAAAAAAACCCCATAAAAAATTGTGTACCATATTCAAAGTCTTCTTAAGTCATACAACAGTTTTGGCCTAAGAAGACTTGAAAAATAGTGCACAAGACATATGGACCACATTTTAATGATACTTTCATAATGGCATTACTTCATTAAAATGTCTCCTTTTGCTTTCCATGGAAGAAATAAAGCATTCATCATTTTTGAGGAGGGAATTACCCTTTTAAATATCTTTTCTCTATAGCCACTTTTTTTTGGCTAGGAATATTGGTTTCATTCCTTGCCGATCCGGACCAGCCAGTACGCATATGGTTTTATGGTTTCAGAGCTCGTAATCAAATGCGTTAGTCATTGCCTTGGAAACACAAGTGTTTACATATGGTATGAGATGTACATAGCAACTGTGTTATGGAAGATAATGACAGCGGAAAAGCCGTTTATTTTTGAAGACTTTAAGGATGTGTTATTTTTTAATATTGATAGCTAGTGGTTGAAACAGGAACTGCAGTCTAAATTCAAAATATTAGTTGTTCCTCTCACCCCCTCCTCCTCAGACTCAATGCTCCCACAGGTTGCTAGATTAAGACCTGCGAGAGGAATGAATGCAATTAACTGACAATGAAAGATGGCAAGCCTTACACTGCAAGTTGATGAGCTGATATATCTGAGTTTTTATATGCCTCTGGTTTAAAAGGTTTTTAGATGGATGCCGAGGTTTCTTGTGTTGGGTAGAATTTGCGATCACTGATTCATTTGCTGGCTTATATAGCTGCAATACGCTGTGTTTTACACCAACTGGCAACCCAGAGTTAACTGGCAGTGGGTGGAATCCCAAAGATCAAAACAAAAACATGCAGTTGAAGTCAAAAGTTTACATACACCTTGCAGAATCTGCAAAATGTTAATTATTTTACCAAAATAAGAGGGATCATACTAAATGTGTGTTTTTTTTATTTATTACTGACCTGAATAAGATATTTTCACATAAAAGACGTTGTTCAGGCCGTTTTGATAGTTGTTCATGAGTCCCTTGTTTGTCCTGAACAGTTAAACGGCCCGCTGTTGTTCAGAAAAATCCTTCAGATCCAACAAATTCTTTGGTTTTTCAGCATTTTTGTGTATTTGAACCTTTTCCAATGATGACTGTGATTTTGAGATCCATCTTTTGACACTGAGGGAGTCATATGCAACTATTACAGAAGTTTCAAATCCTCACTGATGCTCCAGAAGGAAAAAAGATGCATTAAGAGCCAGGGGGTGAAAACTTTTGAACAAAATTAAAATGTGTACATTTTTCTTATTTTGCCTATATAATTTTTTTCATTTAGTACTGCCCTCAGAAGCTACAGAAGATACTTACATGTTAAATTTACCCTGATCTTCAAATTCAAAAAGATAAACCAAAAAAGAGGACACCAGCCCTCCAGGACTGAGTTTGGCCACCGCTGTTCTATGGCATTACTGCAAAAAATTTTTAAAAGTGCATTTTTTCAGAAGTTGAATGTGTTTTAAATATTACATGTGAAACAGGAAAAACAGAAGTTGACGTTCATTTCCTGTCCAGCTGCAGTGTGTTGAAAGTCTGATAAGCATCATTTTACGCAAGAGTCTTGAAACTCTCTATCTCTTTTCCTCCCGGTGTTCAGATCGGTTTAGGCAACTCGAGGTTCTTCAGCAGGTCACCACAACGTTCTCCTCTCTGGTCGGTGCAAATAATCTGGATGCGGACCCCACCTCCTGGATGTCCGCAGAAGCACGGGACAAAAGAAGACGCATGGCCATGATTCTGCGTAGAGCCTCCAAGAAGAGCCTTAGCCAAGCCAAAACGTTACAGAACCAGCACATGCCCTCTTCTGTGACCTCCCCAGCCCCATCCAGCCTAGAATCTTCTGGGATGCCAATAGCAGATAAAAGGATCCCTTCCAAACGCACAAGGATGTCAGACAACTTTCTCTCCCCACTAGAAGAGGAGCAGAGTGTTAATTCAGAGGCAGCTGAGCTGGTTCTAAACAGCCCGTCGGCAAGAGGAACATCAAACCCCGTGAAGCTCGATTCTGTCCCATTTTCAACGGAGGAGAGTCTGCAACGGCCTGTTGAATCTTTCGAGCTTGAAGAGGTGAAGTATTTTTGATCTGCAGTGACATCCTCTGTATGCACTTCCACACTGTACGCTTTCTAAAGCTGCTGACCTGTTTTTCAGATCCAGAGTTTTGATGAGGGAAGCGTTCCTGGGAGCTGTAATGGTCCAGTGGATCCTGGAGGTGCTAACAACCTAGCTAGCTAACAATGCCTTGTTAACTACCCCTAGCATTGTACAGGCTAACACCTGTACTTTAGAAAAAGATTAAATTAAAAAAGTAATATTGTTCCTTTTGCTTCCTGAAAAGCAAACATTTTTAAAAGCCACGGTGTGGATTCAAATAATTTACTTAGAACAATTTCCATCTCTGATATTATGCAAATAACTCTTGCGATTGTCCAGTCATTTTCATATGTGCAGCAGGTTATATGCTGTATAGTTGAGGTAATGTCCACCTGACCACAGTGCTATGGAAAAATTGACTTGTTTGTTTAGTCTGATCAAAAGGCTTAAGTGTTTTTCTGAACACTTGTGGTATGTGGCCACATGCTAATCTTGATCTTTGTTCCGTGTAGGTGAACGAATGGGGTCTTACGTGATGAGAACAAACAGTTGTCAGTCAGACAGCAGCGGCTTTCTAGAGGAGCCGTTCATACCTGTGCTGTCCCAGCAAAACAACCCTGGACCCGAGCTCATGAAGGTAAGACGTGTTTCAGTTCTTTCTTTACTTACATACTGCAAACACTTTGAGTACCCATATTAATAGTGCTATAGAGTAGATTGTATGTGCTGTTTTATTACTTTTTTCTGTGATGGAGAAATTAAAAAATACAGTATTTTATAAAATAATTAAAATAACCATCATTTAACAGTTGGGGATCAGTAGGATTTATGAAAATTTTCTATTTCAAATAAAAGCTGTTCTTCAAGTATCCTGGAGAAAAACTATTACGGTTCCAAAGAAATAATAAGCAGCACAACGGTTTTAACTTTAAGAACCAAATTAGCATATTAAAATGATTTCAGAAAGATCATGTGACACTGAAGACGGTTATAGCTGCTGAAAACTCAGCTTTGCATTACAGGAAAAAATTACATTTTACAATATGTTAAAATAGAAAGCAGTTATTTTAAATTGTAATAATATTTCATAATATTTTACTGTGTTTACTGTATTTTGGACAAATAAATGCAGCCTTGAAGAGATTTCTTTTAAAAACATTTAAAAAAAATACTCTTCCCCAAATAAGTTATTTTCCCAAATAAACTCACAATTGTTGTTTTTTTCTCTCAGAAATACTTGATATAAATTCACAATTGCAAGAAATAAAATCTGAATTGCGAGATATAAACTTACAATTGTGGCTTTTTTCTCAGAATTGCATGATAAAAATTTGCAATTGCGAGAAAAAAGTCAGAATTATGAAATATAAAGACATTTGTGAGTAAATAAAGTCAGAATCGCGAGATATGAACTCACAATTTGCGAGAAATAAAGTCATAATTGCAAGATTTAAACTCGCATTTGTGAGAAATAGTCAAAATTGTGAGAGAAATTCACAATTGTGGCTTTTTTCTCAGAATTGCGTGATATTTACTCACAATTGCGAAAAATAAAGTCAAAATTGTGAGATATAAACTCTGAAGTATATCTGAGGTATATATAACTTTTTTTTTTTTAAATTGTGAGATATAAACTTGCAGTTGTGACTTATAAAGTTCACATCTGAGGGGAAAAAGAAGACTGATATGTTCTTAGAATTGCGAGTTTATATTACAATTCTGACTAAGTTGTGTGGAACTAATATATTTGGTCACATTGATCTGTAAATGCAAATACATTTTGTTTTTTGTATATGCATCATGGCAGTGCTTCAATATTATTTGAAGTAGTTTGGTAAATATCACTGTACTTTTAATATGGTTTGAACCTTTTTTGTAAAGGAAGACATCCATACTTCTAAAAAGTCACAATGTAATATGACTGGCCAATCAGTATTGGCTCAAACAGTGTTCAGTTTGAGATCTGTTTGTTTAAATAATACAGAGTTTTGGGGAAAGCTGTTTGGATACAATATCTGTAGCCATTAAAGCCATTATCTTTACATTTAGTTACATTCAGTGTTTTTAGTGGAGCAGACATTAAGCAATGTGAATATTTACCACATGCTTGGGTGTGTTTATAAGTATTTGTCTGATTTCCGTGCTATTTCTGCTTTTTGCAGATGCTGAATGCAATATCACAAGATAGCACAGAGGATCAACAGAAGAGACCAGAACAGCGAGAAATGGAGGATCCCTCTACAGATAAACAGAACTGTGAAACCGAGTCGAATCAAAAACCCTTGCCTATGACAAACTCTGGCAAAACTGTTTTGGGAACAGCAGACTCTGAAAGCGTGTTTGACTCGGGAGAGTTGAGGAAAATAAGTGAAAAAGAAAACTCTTTATCACCAGACATGAGTAAAGTTAACAATAATGGTGTTTACACTCTAGCATACTTTGTTCAAATGGATCCCGTCGGTTATCAGACTGAAATTCACAACCGACTGCAAGGATCAGGAAGTCTAGACCGACATGTTTATAGGGAAGGCATGTCCCTGTTTGAGGAATTAAAATCTGCTGAGATAAACTGTCACTTGAATTCTACTGATCTGAAGACAGATGTTGTGGAAATGCAGGTGGATGCCTTTACAAATAATCTTGATGTGGGCAAAAAAGATCCAGCTTTGGATCCGAAGCAGGAATCTCCAGCTTCTACCCAGGGCAAAACAGTGACCTCCGATGCTGCCGTTGGACACAATTCCCCCACAGCGCTCAAACTTAGAAGAGAGTCTTTCTCCAAAAGGTCCTGGTCTGATGTAATCACGGATAATGACTCAGGAACAGCACAAACACCCACCACACAGACACCGTTCACATCTGTGGACACATCTTCACCTCACTGGAACTCTGTGGAACGTTCTGGAGATCTTGGACGTATGCGTTCAATATCTCTAGACACGGGATTGTCATATGAGGAGGAGGATCACAGACTGCAGGGTGCATTGTGGGCAGGAGCACAGCGATGCTTTTACTGTGGATCCCAGATCAGCTATGACAATGGCTGGGCAAAACCTCAACCTGACCTGTCCTCCAGTCTGCCTGTAAGTAGTTGCTCTACAAATAATCATTAACTATGATGGACTGGGGAGTGAAATTTCAGTCATGCTGTATATTGTACATTCAAAATTATTAGGGATGCATGATGTATCCACCTTATTCTTCAACACGGAGGTAAGCTTATGGACGAGACTGCCAGTTCATTAGCCGCTATAAGGTAATAACGAAGAATAACAATGTGCAGTAAACAGTAAAACTGTTTAAAAACCAGTGTGTTTATATTTAAGATAATACATTAAGAGGCACAATATGTAAGTCTTCACCGCTAGAGGGCGCATGTTTAAAACAAACATGAAACAAATGCGTAGTTTGATGACGCTGTGATTGAGTGTGGAATCATAGTTATCTTCATCCTCACAGCGGATGCAATCCGGCAGAAATCATCATCATTGATAAACTAATGTATTAAAGACTTATTAAGGTCACTGTAGTATGCAGCAGGGTGGGGCTGAAAGTCGTAGAAGCGAAACGAGGATGCTGGAGCGATCGCCAATGAGAGACAAGCGCGATACACTTTTATTATCGACCGATTCTGCTTCTTCCGGTCATGCGTATGTAGGAAAAAGCAACTCTGTTTTATCCTAATAGATACATTTGACTGTGTTGAAGTGTTGTTATAATACTACTCTGTGCGTTTGTCACCACCTGTCTAATAAAATGCATAACGTATTAAAGCGTCTTTGGGGTATTATGTTTACTACAAAATAAAACGGTGTTTGATGTCATTGACAGGCGACGCAATGACACGGTCCGTTACACTAGTTAAAATAGCTTATTTCTCTAGATTTAAACATTCTTTGAAACATTTGGGATAATGTAAGTACACAAGTTATAACACATATAACACTGTTCTAGTGGTTTTTAAATATTTTAATAAAAAAAAATTATATTTTGTGCCTTTAAAATAACATTGTAAAACACACCAATATCAATATCAAATTTTGTACAGCTAAAAATAGCTGGATGCGAATGAGACCGGAAGCCAGACCCATAAAATTGACTAATGGCTGCGCCCGCTCTTACGGGAAAAATATAATCGATATTACATTTTTTTTTTTTTTTTAACTTATCATACAGTATTGTATATTTAATTGCAAGTTTTTTCCCTACTTTTAAATTTACACTGGCGTGATTTAATCTCACTTAACATTTTAAAAAGGCAATAATTTAATAACATTGTCAAATGTTATCTGTAGGAAATCTCAAGATGAATATACAGTATTTTTATTTTATTACTAATTATTACAATTTTATGAATAGTATACATTTTAATCTTGGTCATTTATTGGTTATTGGCCATAACATTTGCTGTAAATCATTGTCTTTTCACTATTTCATCAATTTTGTTGTTAGTGTGTCCTTATAAATCATCCATCAATAGGTTTCAATTACGAAAATCATTCTTTGTAAATAACTTTTTTTTTTTTTTTTAACGTAAAATGTTGCATACAGCTCAATGCATAGGCAGCTTAAGAATTTCTTCTAAATATTTTTATGCAATGATGACTTCCACAGAAATTGTTCTGCTGTTGCCATTGAGGCCTGTTGTTTTTACATTTGGTTTATGATGAAAAAACAATGGTTCCACCAAGCTCATCCTGGCGTATGTGGGAGGAGCTCCTCATTTGAAGCAAGGATTTCCAAGTGTTCTTTACCACTAGTAGATCTTTCCTCTGATTTTAAGAACAAACTAAGATTAAACATTTCTATTCTAGGAAAAACTCTTCTGCCTCTTAAACATCTGAGATTAAAAGCTGTGTGCACTGCTTATGTTTAATGAGGCTCATTTGAATTTGTATAGTTAATTTGCATGTGTAATGGAAAACAGTAGAGAACACTGACCACTTCAGAATCTTCAGAACACACGCACTAAAATCCCCTTCAACTCACATGCTCGCTTATAAACACTCAACCGAAGCTACCTGCATTTGGAGGTCAGGGGTCACAAACTGCAAAATTCTGTAAAAATACTGAAAAATCCAGCTAAAACCCCCTGCTTCAAGCCAGTTTTATTTAAATATAATTGAGATATATTCATATTTTGAAATGAACTATAACAACCCAGGTTTTGGAGCTGGATCAGGTGGATAATAAGTTGGACCTGCTGGTGGGACTGACGTCATGTTTTAACCAGCCTCTAGCAAAAAACCAACTGCTATCCATCTTATTTTTCCCATAAGAGTGGGCACAGCCATTTGTAAGTTTGATGGGTCAAGGTTCTGGTCTCATCCGCATCCAGTTATTTTTAGCTGTACAAAACAGCTCGTTTTGCTGCTTGATATTACAAATTAGTGTCTCTTACTGAATTATTTTAATGTATTATCTTTATATAGGCGTTTTAGTGTCACATTAAAAAATAAATAAATGTAAAGATTACGAGGTTAAAGTCCTAATATTTCGTGAATAAAGTTGAAATTACGAGAATAAAGTGGAAATTTGCGAGAATAAAGTCCAAATATTACGAGAATAATGTCTAAATATTACAGGAATAAATGTTTCGAGAATAAAATCTAAATTACAAGAATGTCGAAATGTTTCGAGAATAAAGTCAAAATTACAAGAATATCAAAATGTTTTGAGAATAAAGTTGAAATGTTTCGAAAATAAAGTCTAAATTATGAGAAAGACGAAATGTTTCGAGAATAAAGTCGAAATTACAAGAATATCGAAATGTTTCGAAAATAAAGTTGAAATGTTTCGAAAATAAAGTCTAAATTATGAGAATGATGAAATGTTTTGAGAATGAAGTCGAAATTACAAGAATGTTGAAATGTTTCAAGAATAAAATCTAAATTACAAGAATGTCGAAATGTTTCGAGAATAAAGTCGAAATTACGAGAATGTCGAAATGTTTCAAGAAAAAAGTCAAAATGTTTCAAGAATAAAGTCAAAATGTTTCGAGAATAAAGTCGAAATTGTCAGAATAAAGTTGAAATGATTTGAGAATAAAGTCCAAATTACGAGAATAATGTTGAAATGTTTCGAGAATAATGTCAAAATGTTTTGAGAATAAAGTTGAAATTTTGAGAATTAAATCATAGCAATTACAGTGTTACTATTTTGAGAGTACAGCCTGCGCATGCAAATGGCCCAGACTGGGAGCACTGTTACCAGGCCACCGGAATTTATTTGAATTAATGTGGGATTATTAGCAGAAGTCATACCATGTGTTAAAATTGCAAGGCCAGCATGCTTGGAAATAATATTTCACGTCATTCATTAGGCCTATTTGTAGTGCGCCAGCTACCCAATAATAGCAATAAACTTTGTGTGTTTGGTACTTTTAATATAAAACAAAGTCTCAGTGTTCAAATTCTGTCAGTTTTATATCGAAATACAATGTGTCTTGCAATAATGAGTTTTTCACACTCTTTAATGTGGCGGGACAGATCGCTCTATTCATGTGAATCAGTCGTCTTTTCGATTACAATGAGACATTCATTTCATTAAATTACACTGTTTTCTTTGTGAAAATTCCACCACTTACTCTGCAAAAACATCTGTGGCGTCCAATCTTTTATTCCTCACATGTATTTAATTAAAAACAACAATAAAACGTTCCAAAGTTGGAAGTGACTCCAACTCGTTAACATAAGTTATACTGTTGTCTTTTCTGAGGCATATAAGTGACTATTCACAAGCTTGGAATGATTGGAAATAATATTTAACATCTTCCATTCATTATTTGTAGCGCGCCAGCCACCCAGTAATTGTATTAATTCTGTGTTTTGCTGCTTTTAATATAACACAATCCAGCTTTCAAATTCTGCCAGTTTTATCACAAAATACAAATTATAAATGTGTTTTTCCTCTTTATATTAAGTTTATAGCATGATGTAAACGTGAAGAAACATCAGAAGGTATGAAAAAAAACAGTATAGCCTAATTTAATGAAACAAATGTCTCACTGTAATCGGAAAGACAAGTGATTTACATGCCGCTTAAACTGAGGCGATCTGTCACGCCACATTAAAGAGTACATGGCACTAAAACGCTGTCGTAATTACGAACACACTGGTTTGTAGTGCAAAAAGCATGTTATAACTGCATGTTATTAGTCTTCTCGTTATTTCCCTATAACGGCTAAGCAGAATAAGGTGGATACATCAAAAACCAGCTGAACTACTTTTTAAAGACATTGTTTTCCCAGAAGGAAACAGACAAGAGCAGACAAATATCCCGTCTCTTTCTTCTTCCAGTATTCTCTAGATGAGCTTGAAGAAATGGTGAAATGTTTGAGGAAGTTCCGGGCAGTTCTGACAGAAATTGAAGTGAGACTAGAAGAAGAACAAGCATCCGTGATTGGATCTCTGTCAGATACCCACAGGTGATAACGAATACTGTCATAACGGATATCTGATTCATTAATAGTGCTTCTCAGTGGCATGTATTTTGAAGTTGATTTTGCGTCTTAGGGAGGAAGTAGAAGATGTTTTGAGGCTTCGAGAAGCTGTCAAACATGAAGCCGGGACGCTTGAACAGCAGCTGTCTGATCTGGTACATCACTATGATGACAGCATAAAAATGGTATTTAATCTATCCATGTACTAAACTGTAAATATGGGTCAGAAACTAGGGTTTGGGACAAAAATGCCACAGAAAGTACTCCAGATATTTCAATATGGGGTAAAACACTTTCAAGCATGAATTTGAACCCAACACCCTTTAGTATTAAATGGATCACTGAACAGCATTGTTTTATCCCCGTATTATGTTTATAGAAGTTGAATCGGCTCATGGACGAACAGTCTCAGCTGTGCACCCAACTGCGAATTACACCCTCTGATACGCCCCATTCAGAACCCACCTCAACCAGGAGTGTGGCGATTCAGTGCTGCCTACCGCCCGTCACGTCCAGTCCACAGCGGTGTGCCCATCATCACTGCAGCTGTCATGGGGCATGTCAAGATCCTCACCGGTTCCCCTGTCAAACCCAATGGGAGGCCAATTGTAAACCAGACAGGCTGGACTTTGTAGCTTTTATTAAAAGTGTAAGAAACACCTTATATCCTTATCATCAGAATAAATGGTTCTGATAATGTCCAAACGTCTTGTTAATAATGCAATTTTATCTTTCAGTTGAAAAATTCATTACAACATTCAATCAACAATAATTCGTTGGAATAAGGTTTGTTTTCTTCATCTGTTATTTTAATTTAACCCTATAAAATAGTTTGTTGATAATAGTTTATACCTCGCTATTCTGACTTTTTCTCAGAATTTTGAGTTTACATCTTGCATTTGACTTTTTCCCTCGTAGAATTCTGAGTTTACATCTCACAATTTTTTTTTTCACAGTGATTGTGACTTTGTATCTTGCAATTCTGTCTTTTTTTCTCAAAATTGCAAAACAGAATTGTAAGATAATAAATAAACTTTATAGGGTCTAAATGGAATTTATTTGACTTGCAGACAACAAATCAAATGAATAATTTTGGTCTTTCCTTTCTTGTAGTGATGCAGCCATGCACCAATGAAGACCTGTCATCTTGTCTGCTTTTTTGGAAGTCACTTGAAGTAAAGTGCTGACTTTTGAGCACAGAACTAATAAAGAACTATGTATATAAACCATTATCATGTGTCCATTTAAGTTTTTATGTGTCTGCACACGCACACGTTTCTTATAATGTAGAGTGAGCCTCTTCCCAGTAGGCTCACACCCTCACGTTCCCTCTCCCTCTTTATCTCTGTGTCTCTGTCTTTGTAATGAACCACTTCATATCATTGCGGTGTTGCACTGACCATATAAGGAAACTGCTGCTCTCCTGATGAACCAGTGGATGACATAGTGCTGGTCCTCCTGTCTGATTGGACAGTGATCTGATGATTCCTCAAGTGCTCCTGAGGTGACTATGGCCCAGTCTCAGAAAACAGTACCAGCTGCTGCTGAAAATGAAAATGTTAGTACTTAAATAAAGTTCAGGAAATAAAGCTTTCTCGGTTGGGATTGTGGGGGATCATATAATAGTATGTTAATATTTACAATAGTAGTCTACAAATACAGCATAGCTTTCTCAGTA